>JAODAL010028513.1:0-53199 GCA_025379985.1 Phyllomedusa bahiana
CCTCCCAAAGAACAAAGCTTTTAGTGGCCAAAATCCAAAAAAAAATATTGTAATTATCCGGATATTAAAAGGTATTTTTTTGGCATATTTAATTCACCTGTCGGGAACACCAATTTTGGATTCAAAAATTTTTCTGCAAGATGGCTTATCAACAAATTTGGAATGGGCCCAAAAAATGCAAAAAAACAGTTTATTGAAAAATGTTTTTTTTTTTTTAAAAAGGTTTTTTTTGGGGTTCTATCCCAAATTTACCCGTGGTAAAACAAATGGGTGGGGTTCAAATTTTAAATGCAAAGGGGGCCCTTTATCCAAAAAATTTGGACTGGGAAAAGTGCAAAAAAAACACGTATTGTAATTATTCGGATAATTTAAAAGGTATTTTTTGGCACCTATCCTTTTTCCCCGGGGGTAAATACACAAATTTTGGATTAAAAATTTTCTGCAAAATGGTTTTATCAAAAAATCTGGGGCGGGAAAAAAATGCATAAAAACACGTATCTGTATGTTTCCCGGGTAATTAAAAAGGGATTTTTTTGGACTTTCCCAAATTTACCTGTGGTAACTAACAATGGCTGGATTCAAATTTAACTGAAAATGGCCCCTTCAACAAATTTTGGGCTGGGCAAAAAGTGCAAAAAAACACGTTTCTGTAATGTATTCGGTTTTAAAAAGGTATTTTTTTGGGCCCCTATCAATTTTTAACCCGTGGTAACTTTCACAATTGCTGGATTCAAATTTTAAATGCGGTGGCTCTATCCCAAAAAATCTGGACTGGGGGGAAAAGTGCAAAAAACCGTATCGTAAATTTTATTCGGATATAAAAAAGGGATTTTTTGGCACCTAAATTCAATGTGGTAATTCACAATGGTGGATTCAAATTTACTGCCCAAAGGGGGATTTTCAAAAAAAGGTGGAATGGGCAAAAATTGAAATGAACACCTGTTGAAATTTTATATGATAATTAAAAATGGAAATTTTGCACCCAAAAAAAGAAAACCGGGGTTACTAGAAAAAAATGTGTTCCCAATTAAGTTCGGGCTGCCCAAAATCCAGGGGAAAAATTTCAATAGAAAAAAGGGTTTAAAAATTAAAAAGCATTGCAGGGGCAATGTTACCCCTTTAAATCTTGGTGAACTTTTTTAGTATTCTTTTTTAGGCTTGTCTGTGTTCGCCCGCGGGGGGGCCCCCCCCCGCTCCCCCCCTGAATTTTTCAGCGGGGAGTTTCTCCTTTAAATTCTCTTGCTGTGTAATTTTAAAAACTTCCAATCTCTAATCAACTAATTTTAAAAGATCCGCTAACAGTGAGCTTTCTTGTAAAGAAATAGTTTAAATTTCGCTGAGCTGTTTTGGACCAAAGCAGAGCGACGTTTTTCTCTCTGAGAGTGAGAGAATGGGGGCGAACGGGGGTTTTTCTATAAAAAACGGGGTATGGTTTTTCCACCCAAATTCCCCCCCTACACATCCCGTCTTCGTCGCACAAAATCTCACCTCTCTATTCGTAAGTGTTTTTGCGGGCCCGCCAAAATGACAGGAAGGCCCGGAAAATGGCGCGATCTTATTGATGATGCAAGTTTTTAAACCCTAAATTATCGGATCTAAAAATTTCGTTCAAACATAAAAACGTGCCGATTTAAACTTTTCGTTTAAAACGTCAAAACTAGTATACCCTTTTAAAGAATATGATTTTCAGGGCCCCCCCTTTTTTAATCCTCCCTAACTGGGTCTGTTTCCCGCGTGAGTTAATTACAGTCAAGACCCCGAAACCCCAGCTTGGGAATGAATTGGCCCTGGAGTTTAAAAAAGTTAAAGCCCCAGTCAACCAACGCAGCTCTTGCCCCTTAGAAAACGGTGTGGCCCTTCGTTCCCCAAAGCCCAATAAGCCTGTTAATGATTGGAAATTTTTTTGTGGGGTGCCCCAAACCCGAAGTCATTTTCTTTTGGTCATGTTTGTTTTTTTCCCCCCCCGTTTTCAAAACCTAGGTTTCCCGGGTTACCCCTGTTGCTGTTGCTTCCACCTCCCTGTGTTCCATAAACCCTCAGGTTCCATTTTTCATTGCTGATAAAGTAAAATATCCGCCAGTCTCCGTTGTTCACATGTGCAAACTTTCTGGGTCCCCTTCTTCATAGTGGACTCAGCTAGAAGGGGGGTTTTCACAGCTGAAAAACTTTGTGTCCATTTTACTTATTGGCCCAACTTCAGCCCCCTTTTTTAAAGAGCTTTTTTTTAAACTGGGCTTTAGGTGAAAATGTTTTCATTCCTCTAATTAACAATTTGACAGAGTGTTTTATTTTGGTTTTTGTTAGTTCAGAGATTTTCCTGGGGGGATGGTCTCTTTCAAAAAAGGCTCTGGCCTCCAAAAATTGTACATTTGAAAATTTTTTGAGGGAACAGTGTACAAGAAAATTTTGCCCCATAATGTAAAGTCCCCAGGGGGATTAAAAATACAAAAAATTTTAAAAAATTTTTGTTTTTTAAAATTTTTTTTTTAAAAGTTAAAAAAACTTTTTCCCACTTTACAAATAAAAAAGCAACAATAATTGAAAATTGCATATGAAAAGTGTATTATTTTTAAAAACTTTATAACCCGCCAGTGAAGCCATAAAAGGGACAAATGCTAAATTTTGTTTTATATTTGGTCGTTTTGGGCCTCTCAAATATTGAATAAAAAGTGATTGAAAACATCATGTATCCTAAGATATTGCAGGCAGCCCCGATTCAGTTCCGACTTCATCTGTCCCCAGTTACAAACGAAAACTATGGGGCATGCTTGCACTTGTAGTTCCTGTTTCCCCAGCGTAAAAACTGTGAAACAACAAATTCCAGTATGTCACAGCAACACTTTAGGTGAAATCTTCTTTTTAGGGGAACAGACGCAAAACAAATGTAAAAACCCTTCCCTGTTCTATCCAAAACTAAAAAAAAACTTTTGTGCTGGAGCATTCGTAACCTGGGGACTCCCTGTACCAATAAAAACTATGCTTCAGACTGCAAAAAATAAGTCCTCAAACAGGTAGGCAGGTAATTAAAAATATTTTTTCTCGGAATATGCGTACAAACAAAATTGAAAATTGAAAACTAAAAAAAAAAATATTTTTTTTTCAATTTAGTAAAACAAAAACATTTACATTAGGTATCACGGAAGACCCACAGAATAATGAAAAATTTGCCAGTTTTTGGCCACAGTAAATTCCTTTAAAAACAACCCTCCCCCCGCCAAAAAAAAAATGGCACAATTTAAATTTTTTAAATTCCACCTCATAAAAAAATTATGTTTGTTTCCCAGTACATTATATGGTACAGTAAATGGTGCCAATAAAAATTACTATTTGTTCCCCCAAAAAAACAAGCCTTCGTTTTGGTGGCAATATTGAAAGAATGCAATGTAAACAAAAATTGTTGGTGGGTAGGGGTTTAAACCCCATAAATATTCATGTCTTATAGAGAGCAAAATTTTGTATACTTTAGATAACATAATTTTATGTTTTGATGGAGTGTCCGGGATTAGAAAAAATGGTCTGATGTTTTGCCAACACCTGTGTATGTCTGATATTGCAGCTCAGCCAAATTAAAATGTTGAATTACTTTTAGTATTATATGTGGTGAACGCAACTCCTCTAGTGGAGAGGTGCACAACAGTTTCTGGTCCAAGAGCTACATTGTCATATTGTTCCCCATCCAGGGCTGCAATACATCTCAGAGGGGTATTCCCTGTTGAGACCTTCATGGCACTTTAATTGTAAAGACCCAAAGTGGCTAAAAGGTTTTGGCCCCACTTCAGAGACTACCAGGAGCAGAATAGGGGGTCCCCTGCTTGGTGCTCCAGAAAGAGGAGTGAGACACCTTTTTTTCACTGTAGTTTTTGGAGATTGGAGAAGTTTTTGGGAAAGAAGTGGCTGTTTCACAATTTATAACTACAATGAACACCTCCTCTCCAACTCATCTCCTCCTTTTGAAGTCCCAAACCTATCAGACATTTTTATGGTTTTATTTTGTCATGATTATGCCCAGAAATAAATATTCCTGTGTGGAAGAAATCCAGAGATAAAACAAACATGTTTAGTGAATTTTGCTCATTTAGGCTTAAAATTTTTTATTTTATAGCCCTATAGTGCCAACCATAAGTGTCATCCATAACAGTGCCAGCTACAGAGTGCGAGCCATAAAGTCCCCATCATAATAGATCTAGCCATACACTGCACACCATAACAGTGCCTACCATACAGTGCCCACCATGCCAGATGAATAGAACTTTCCAAAGCATGTTTGTGTCAGATCTTTGTGCAGGACAGAGTACTGACATCTTCATCTGTCACAGGGCTCTGAAAAAGATGTAATGCTCCCAAAGTTGATGAAAACGGAGTATTTATCAGCATTGTATTTCTGTATTTCAGCATTGATTATAGTACTGTTCTATTGAATGAACAGTACTATAATCCGCCGTTTTTGACAGATTACAGAACATGTTCTACGTTTTTTTCAAAACCGTCGGTTTTGAAAGCCGACCTCAGAACATCTGAGCTGTAGACTACAGCTCGGATATTCTATTGAGGTCTATGTTATGATTATAAAGTAAAATTTTTGTGGATTCTAAATACAGAATCCACTTAAAAGTCCGACTGTAAATCAGTCCAGTGTAGACATAGCCTTAGGATGCTTTCACACGGTGCAGTTTTGTTGTGTTTTTTGGTGTGGTTTTTCTGGTGCAATACTGCACTGCAGTGAAACTGCCTTTATTAAAAACAAGCTCCTTTCAATTTCCTAAATGGTTTGAAAAGGTGTTACAAGTGAGTAATTATAGTGCTTATAGACTTGGGGCACGTTCACACAGAGCATTTTTTGGTGCATTTTTATGCCGTTTTATTTAGAAATGCAGAACAATTAATGTAGTGCATTTCTGCAAAAAAAGTATAAAAATACACAAAAAATGCACTAAAAAATGCTCCGTGTGAAAGCACCCTTGGGATTATAAATACAATAACTGATAACATTACAACAACATTCAAAACAATTTAGGAAATTGAAATAAGCTTGCTTCTATTAAATGCAGTTTCACTGCAGTGCAGTACTGCAACAGAAAAAAAACACAGCATGTGAAAGCACCCTTACTGTTTTGCTCTTTCAGCTTATTATATTTTGATAAAAATTAAAAATAATGCCTTCCTTACCTTCAGGTGGGCGAGTGGATCCTATAATACTGAATGCACCTGCTTCCTGAGTCGTGCACATGTCCAGTAGCTAATTAAACCAGTCACCTAGTGAGGTATGCAAAAATAGGTTTTCTAAATAAGACTACTTTACATTAAGAAGTTTTATGTCAAATTGATTGATTGACATTTCATCTTTCTTTTTAAAAAGAGGTTCAGTTTTTGGAATGTGAATTTAATTTACATACCTAAATAATCCCTGACAGTTGTTTTTCTTATATAAAATTCAATAAAAACGTCAATTTATTTTTTTGTAAAAATCATAAGTTGCTTCAAGTTTGAGGATGGGTTCATAAATTGTGGTTTTTGAATACACCAAAAACGCAAGTAGCAATAAAAATGCTTGACATTTTTTATTAACCCAAATTTCATCACTTTTTTTTTTTTTGTCATGTTCATTTTTTCCTTCCTGTTTTAAAGAGCAATAACTGTTTTATTTTGTATCTACATAGACATGTGAGAACCTGTGTTTTGGGGGAAAACATGTACTTTTTAAACTGATGTTTTTGAAACTTGGAAACTACCAAATATTCTATGTGGGGTAGAATATAAAAAAAACTGTCACTGTGCCACTCGTTTTTATGGAGTTCACTTTTTGTTATATATGATATGTTTTCTGCATTTTATTATGATGCTGGTGATACCAAATGTGTAAATTTTTTGTGATGTTTTAGTACTTTTAAAGACATTCTCTATTTCTAAATTTGGTCTGCAAATATTCTGCTGCAAATATTCTGTTACCAATAACTTCTTTGTTTTTCAATCTGTGGATTAGAGTGAGTTTCCTTTTTTTGCGGGCTGAAGTGTGATTTTTTTTTGGGGGGGATGCATGTGACTTTTTGATCACTTTTTATTCCACTTTTTTTGTGATGTAACATGCCCCAAATAAACACAATTTTGTCATTGGGAATATTTTTTTTTTCTATGGTGTTCACCGTCAAAACTTTGATGGATGCAGTGATACCAATTATGTGTAACTTTTTTTTATTTGTAAAACGGCAAAATGGAGGTAATATTTTTAAATTTTGTATTTTTCAAACTTTTATTTTTTTTACTTGTAGTCCCTCTAGAATACTTGACCACTAAAGGGCATAATCGTATGTATACATTTTTGCATTACATATGTAATACAGAAAGGTATATAAATATAGTGCCCTCATTACATCCTACCTATCCTGTCATAGGAGTACGAACATTGCAGCTACGGAAGCCTACATTCGGTAACTGCTTGGCACCCTGCGATCCCAATTGGGGAAAGAAAGGAAGTGCAGCATTGCTCCTCATTCATTTAGATGGTGGGAAACACTTGCATGCTAAAAAAGCATGCATTTATTCTGCATATTGTTTTTTGAGGTTTTTTTGATAAACGTATCAAAACACAACGTGTGAACCCAGCCTCATAGAACTTAATGCTGTTCTTAAACTTGTCCCTCTTTAGACAGCGCCGCCATGTGAGTGTACTTGATATATAAACACGTAGCGGAAACCCCAGCAGATGATTTGCATTATAAAGTAACAATCCCAAACCACCTTCAAACAGGTACTTCAGGAGGGAAATGTGTGGGGATTAGAAAATCCATCTGGTTTCTTCTCTTTTTTAAAAATTTTAATAGAGATTTTTGTATTCCCCATTGAGAATTGTTCAATGTAATATATATATATAAAGTGTCATCAGAATGCTCAGTAGTTGACTTTTTTGTATGTTTTGGATGACAGAATTACTCAAAGCAGAGGTTTAGAAAGGGAACAGTTGGTGGTCTTTGTCAGTCAGCTCTGGCAGAAACATTTGAATCATTTTGAATATGAAAACCTGCATCAAAGCTTTTATTCATATATTGAAATTCTTTGTAAAGCTCACTGTAGAGAGGAACAAAAGGAGCCAGGACAGTTGTATTGTATTGTGCTGATTAATTCTACAATTTTTTTTCCGCTTTCTGCTAAAAGCCCCAAATCATGCTTTTTTCATGAGAATTAAGTCTGATGATTAAATTCTGTCTGTAGCTATAAAAAGGCATAGCTCATTTGAAGAGTCTCTAGGGAAATAAAAAAACACATAAAATTTTTTGAATTGCTTGCCTTCCTCTGTAATGTGTTCTGTGCTAATTTGTGCTTTTTCTGTGCTTTATGTGGCCTCCCTTCTCTGCAGTCAATCAGCAGCATTTCCTGCTTATTTCCAGTGTTGTTGCCCTAGGTCCCATCGAGTTGATTCTTGGGGCCCACCCCAAAGCTATTGTACTGTGCCACCCTGCCCCTGTGCCCGCTCTCGCTTCAACTTCTACAGACTGGTGTGAGGACTCTTTCACACAAAACTGTAATCAAGAGGGGTTACGGGGGATTCGGGAGTCTCCCCATCGATTGAGCGGACCCATGGTGAACATAAAAGGTCTAAAGATATATGCCCCCCCCCAAATGATACGGGTTTATAAATAAAAATATAGAAAAAGGTTTTAACACAAGTTCTAAGTAAAAAACCCACAAAATAAGGTCAACATTTAAAAATTGCACCGTACAAAAAAACCGAACCAAAGGCCCCAAAATTTTATACCAAAATTCCACTAAGACAAAATCGCCGCATCATACCCATATCACAACCCCATAGTGGTGCTAAAAATCAACACATTCCCAATAATGGCTTTTAATACCACACATAGTGATGAATAATATGCCTTTTTAAAATCACATATCCCCCCACATAGTAAATAAAACAAACTGCCCCAACCCGACCCATATCATCACCACATAGTGACTAAATAATACCACCACATATTACCACATAGTGACTGAACAACATAACCACATATCATCACCACATATCATGATCACATAGGGCGACATGTATGAACTTTGGCGCAGATAGGACAGTTCTAAATAGCCTTAAAGAGGACCTATCACCTCCAGAGAAACCTCATGAAGTAACAGAAGACTAAAATACAAATACTTCCTAAATATGCCCTTTGGAAAATCAAAACATTTCCCGTAATTCAGTTTTTTTTTTTTTTTTAAAGTGGCCTTTAACACAGGACTGAAGTCGGGCCAAGAAGCATATGATTTTCTTGAGTTCAAAATAGGATCCATCCACTACCCTGCCTCTGAGCTGGGAGAGTCCCCTGTAAAGGGGGAGTAGGGAATTACTGATAGCAACTGTAAATTTGAGCTCTCTTTTTTGTGTGGAATTTTCGTACAGCAGGTAATGTATATGCCGTAAAACCCCCGAACACTCGTCCTTATGTGCTGTGCCTGCTCAGTGTATTAGTGAGAGACAAGATTACCTGTACAAAAAAGTTGCCCTCAGTCCCCCTTTCCAGTTTGGATCTCCCAACAGAAGGAACCCACAATAATGAGAAAGTGAAACTAAAATCTGTGTTCCCCGGGTCATACAAAGGGTTAAATTCTCTGGATTTCAAATGAAAAGTTTTGGGAAAAAAAGTAAAAATTTAAAAAAAAATAATTTCCCAAAATAAAAAATTTAAAAAAACAAAAATTAAATAAAAATTAAGTCTAATTAAAAAATAGAATATGTATGACAAATAATATAAAATTGAATTAAATTTAAAATTTTTTTTATAAAATGGATAAAAACAGAATCTTTTCATAAATCCCTTTTTAAAAAGAAATATCATTGTTTCCCGAAAAATTTTGGTCGGGCGGGCCCATTTTTAAAACTTAGTCTGGTTTTTTTCTGACAGAATGGGGCTTACTTTTGGCATCCCAAAATTCAAAAATGTGTTTTATATCTATGAATGGGGGAGCGCGCCCCCAAAACCCTTCCCAACATCTTTGGCGCATTACAAAGTGTTGGAACAGGCGCCAATTGGGCCAAAGTTTGGAGTGCAATTGTTCATAGATCTAGAGAACAGAGCTAAAACAGCTTTTTGGCTCAAAGTATGCCCGAATACTGGAGCAGCCCCATCCATACATGTCGCCCATAGTGACTGAATAATACTACCACATATCATGATCACTTTGGGGACTTTTTTAAATACACCTTTTACAAATTACTGAATAAAAACCCAAATTTTTACTGTGATCAATATTACTGATACATTTTTTGGATAAAATTTAATTATGGGAAAAGTTAAAAATCCGGGGGACTCACGGAGACATCTTCTCTAAAGGGTTATTCTTTTTCCTTTTTTCCCTTCTTCTTCTGGTCTAAAAGAGTATACATTGACTATTCAGGGAAACCCCCCTGGGGGTTTCCCTTGGCCCTTCATGATGTTCTCTCCCCTTTTAAAAACAGGCCCCCCCCCCCCCCCCAAACCCCCCCCCCCCCCCCAAAAATCAAGATTAAAAAGCGGGTTTGCATTTATAGGGAAAAACTTAAAATTACACAAAGGTGGATTTTTTTTTAAATCATAAATAGTCATTTGGGACAAAAATTGGATCATTCAGAATCCTCACTGAACTTCTGGATGATTTTGCTGCACTGAAAGTAAAGGGTTCAAATAATATTGAACCCCCCAAACTTTGGGTTTTTTTTATTTTTTAAAAAAGTTTAAAATATCCAATTTTTTTCTGTTCCCCCTTCACAATTTTTTGCCCCACTTTAAACAATCCTTTCCAAAAAAAAGGAAAAATTTTAAAATTTCATTATTTTTGAAGCCTGAAATGGGCCCAAAAGTTTGAAAATTTAAAAGGGGGCCAAATATTTTTTCCGCAAGGAAACTTTTATTTTCTTCATTAAAAAAAAGGAAATTTAAAAAAGGGGTCTGCCCCCCCCCAAAGGGGTACCAATGAAAACTTCAACTCATCCCACAAAAAAAAATTCCCCTCCCAAAACTCTGTACACAGAAAAAAAAAATTTTTAAAGGGGGTTCACCCTAAGGGGGATGCACAAAACCGTGTGTATTTTTTAAAATAAAAGTGTATTTATTTTTTTTTAAAACCCGAAAAAACAAAAAAACCCAAATATATAACTTGGTATCCCTTTGTAACGTATTGACCTGCTGGTAAAGCTAACAATTTTTTCTTACAGTATCCCCAAGGGGGGTTTCTGTAAAAAAAAAAAATAAAAAACCCCTACCATCTCTTACAAAAGCTCCATTTAAAAGAAAAAAAAAATTTAAAAAAATTTTTTTCGAAAAATGATGAAATAAAAAACAAGTTTTTACAACGCATTCCCAATTTTGTAAAAAATAGGGAAAACATAAAAAACTTTTTTAAAATTGAAAATCGTTGTAATTGTACCAAACCCCCACCCCTTGGCAAAAATTGTAAAGAGGAAACCCCCAAAAAAAAATTTAAAGGAAATTTCTTTGGGAAAAAAAAGGGTAACTACGTTTTTTGGGGATTTTTTTCCCCATGATTTCTTGCGAAAATTGAACATCTCAGTTAAAACTGCATATTATTAGAAAAAAATTTTTTTTTCTATTTTCCCAGCGTAACGGTAAATAAATCCCGTCAAAAATCTTTTGGGGGGGTTAAATACACTCCCGTATAAGTTGGGGGCGTCGTTTTTAAAATTAGGTAAATTTTAAAGGTGTTTTTTTAAAAGGGGGGGGTCTCACTACATTGATTCATCTTAACCCCAAATCCTTTTTCTTGGTTAAATTTTGAAATTTTAGGGCCGTTTCTTATGGGTTCTTTTCAAAGGGTGCGTAGAAGGCCCCGGGTAGTGCTTAGGGGGACCCTTTGGGGCTGGGTGAGCCCCTACAAAAGGGGGTATCTAGGAAAAGGTAAAGGGCACCGTTTAAAGGGAAAAAAATTTCAAAATGACTTTTTTTTTTGCAAGATCTTTAAACCCTAAAAGAAATCCTTTAGTTTAGACAACCCCTTTAAGTTTTAGCACCTTGAGTTCTGCAAAACCTTTTATTCCCTGCCTAAAAAGTATTTAAAAGAAAAAGACCCCCCAAAACCAGTGGTGTTCCTCCATTTTGAGGGTGGTTGTGGGCAAAAATTGCACTAAGGTAAAATATGGGGGTATCTTTAAAAATGGCAAAAATCAGGGAATCAATATTGGAAAATTGCTTAACATCTTTGTTTCCATAAATAAAAGGGTTATAATTTAAAATCTGCAAAAGAAATTTAAATTTTGGGAATTTTACCCCACTTTTCTTTAGGGTTCGCTTCTTGATGGAGTTTATTTATGGGGGGGGTCAAAAAGGAGACCCCTGATAGCTATGTCAGGTCTGGACTGGTCACTAAAAAAATATGTGTTTCAAAGTTTCATGAAAATGTGGAAAATTGGGAATTTAAAAAAAATAAACCCCCCGATGTCCCGGGAAAAAAAATTTAAAATATATTTTAAAAAAGTTTCCAAATAACGTAAACTAAATGGTATTTTGTTGGGTAAAAAATGTTTACTGCAGGGAAATTTTTTAACTTTTTTCCAAAAATTTTAAAGACATTTTTTATAATTTTTTACAAATAAGCAGGTTTTTTTTATGGACCCCAAAAAAACACTAAAAAAGAGGGAAACCCTTTCCATTGGTTTATGCCCCTCTTGCTGAGGACAACACAAGCTAGTGTCAGACATGCTGTTCCCAGCGCTATGTGTAAGATGCTAGAGTTTTAGAGTATTTAACGCTCAAATCTAGCAGTTTGCAGCCAAAAAAGAATCCAGCTTATTCCTGAAAAGAGTGAGTCTATTTCTTACCCCGCCCATCTGAGGCTAGCCTCGCCCACGTCACAACTGATTAACCTATTACTTTGAATAGGAACATGTGAATAACTGTCAGGGGGTGGGGTACCCTTTGGGGCTGGGGGGGGGCTAACACCTCTCACGAATAACGGACTGTTTTCTGCTGCAAACGCAGTTTTGATCATTAAATCTTGAAAAAGGTCTTAAAAAAAAAAAGGGGGACACAGCCTGGAAACAGCATGTCTGTCGCTATTTTGGGCCCTCAGAAGCGTGCAAAACTAGTAAACGGTTTTTTTAACCCCACAAGGGGCAACATTATGAACGGGGCTGCACAGTTTTCGGGTCTCTTTGACCAAAAAGAATGTATAACAGGTCACCCCAAAACGTTGGTGCGTAATCCCTTTTTAAGCCAAAAAAATTTTTAAATTTGCCAAAATTTGGGCGTTCTGGGGGTGTTTGCACCACATTATAGAATAGACACATTTTGAGGTCTTTTGACCCCAAAAATTGGGTGCAGAACATCAGAACACCAGACCGTTAAAGGTGGTCCCCTGAGCCTGAGTTGTGTATTGGCACACAAGGGCTGTATTATGACCGAGAAGAACAGCTTCAACTTTTGCCGCTTCACACTGCCTTTAAAGAAAACCTGCACAAAAAATTATCCCCCCGGGGGGACAGCACAAGCTAGGGGTGACTGTTTTTCCAGCGCTGTGTCCTTTTTCTGAAGATGCAGCAAATCTCAAACCAGAAATGCATACCCCCCCTGCCGCGGGCTATGTAATGCGCCCGAAATGGGTGCTGGAGATTTAAAAAGCAAAACGGGCCTCCCGATTTGGGTGAAAGCGTCAGTATCGGGCGCCCCCCATTCTAAGTTCCCCAGTGTTTTTTTCTTTCCCAATGCCTGGAAGGAATAAATTTTTGACAAGCAATAAAAATCGGTTCCACAACTATAGAAAAGCAAGGAATGTTTTGTTTTTCCCTTTACTAGGGTGGCACTATTTTGTATTTGCCATGCCCCTTTTTTTTAAAAATATTATGTCTCAATTCTCTAGTCCGGGCATTTAGACCTTTTACTCCTGTTGGTGTGTAATGTTTTATCTGTATTAAAAAACCCTTGTTAATACAGTGCAAGGAGTACTTTAAAAAATATATAAAAATATATTTATTTTCACCCCCACTAAAGGCAAAAAGTATGAAGATCGGGCGGGGAGCGCCCGTTTTCAGGCCGAATGTAAAAAGCTGCCCTCTTCATGCGGTGCCCGAGGGCTCTCATAAATGGGGTGAAAGCCCCTGCCCCTCGCCAGTGTTTGAGGGGCAGGGGGGACTTAGGTCAGAAGGATTTGCCCTAACATGTATTCGATTCGAAAGGCGGAAAACAGCGAAAAATCATTAAACAGAATTGAAAAGAAAAATGATTTTTTTTGAAATGAATGAAAAAAAAAGGGAAAAAACAAATTTTAAAATCAAAGGAAAAAATAAAACTCTCCAAAAAAAGAAAAATAGAAAAAGGGGTTTTAAAAAAAGGGAGAAAAATGACAAATTTTACATTAAATAACAATGCGATGTTTAAAAAGGTTAAAATTTTGGACATTTTTTAATTAAAAAGAAGATTTCTTTGTTCTTCTTTTCAATTTTTTCATTTAGTTGTCCACAAAACCAGCACAGCAAGGTCGGCGGGACCTGGGTTTCTCCAAGCAGGACTCTATTTCCCAGGGCTTAGTTTAACTATTTAATCCTATTTAGTCCCAATGGTGGCTAAAATAATGAACAAAAGCTTAAATGGATTCCAGGGCAACAGTTTAAAATTCCCCCCGGACGAATTATGGATGTATTTGTTTTTTAATCCGGAACGGATTTCGCCTCTGAATTCAGCCCATTTTTTTTTGGGGGGACTTACTCTGACGCGAAAACGTTCCGATTTTACTTTCAAATACTTGCCACACTTTGGGAACATTTGCAATGTAATTAATGGAACGGATTTCGCCTCGGGATAGATTAACTTATGAAAAAAAAAAGGCTTGAAAAAGAAATGAATTACTTAACAACAACATATACAAGTGCTGGAAAAAATTTTTTCAAAGTATAAAAACATTTTGACAATCACATTAATGACAAAAACATAATGAGGTTCAATAAAAAAATATCCACTCCAAAATTATCCCAGTCCGGAAATTTCACTAAGTAAAAGCACATAAACCAAAGAGTGTTGCCCAAGGTTGGGGGCCCCAAATTTTCCCACAGTTGCACAGAGGGTTTCACAATTTTTCTAAAATTTCTATAAAACAATTTTGAGCTTTTTTCCCCCCTTTGAGGTTTAAAGCATTTTTGATTTACAACAAAAGGGTTCTGGGACCTGTTGTCCCCAAGCAAGAAATTTTTTGCTTTTATTATTTATTTTTTCTTGACAAAACATTTTTGTAGTAAGGGACGCGTCATGGAACCGACACAACAAGAATTTCGCGCTCCACTTCGCTTCGCCGTCAGAAACCCTTCAACTAGGTTTCCTGTCGGAGCTGTCAAGTGCTGCAAAGCGCCTCACTTTCCGACTTGCGATCATCAGCCTCAATTTTGAATGTCCGCTCCGCCCCAGAAAGCCACGGGCGCCCATTCACGCCCCCTTTTTGTTTGGGGACCGAAAAATGGGGAAGGTTGGCCCCAACACCGCAACTGCTCCCCACAGTGGGTTCGGACCGTGAGGGAAAGTTCCGCCGAAATCGGGCCAACTCCCAAATACATTCGCCCCAATCTTGTCAAAACTGCTCATCGTTAGGAAAAAGTTTAGGACTTAAGTGTCAGGTTAATGGAGGGTCTATGAATATATATGACATGCCAGGGGACTTTCCAGTGAATGCTTAAAATCACCAAAACTAGTGCAGATGTCCCATGCAGACCATAAATTTCTTTAAAAATAAAATTTATTTTAATAAGTGTATGTTTAAAAAAAGGGTTTTTAAAAATTTTTAAGACCATCAATGTTTAATAGTTGCAGTTCAGAATTTTATAGGAGTCATAGCACTCCAGTAAGTGTAATGTTCTTCACTGTCCGCATTGGGAGCCTGGGGGGGTAATGGCCTCCAGCCGCCTGCACAAGCAAATGTCCTGTAATGAAGAGCAAGGTTTCCGTATAGAAGAATGCCAGTCCAAAAAGTTACAACTGCTAAGTCCTCTCTGTACCACTCCCCTTTGCTACACTCATGTAATGTAATAAATTTATGGGGGAAACAGTGTAAGCCCAGTTTTAGGGGTGTATTATAAGGGAGTAGTGATGGGAAAAAAATAAAGTAAAATTTGCTGCATCGCACACTGCTATTTTCTTTGTGATATAGAACGGAATTGATTTATGCGTGCTGCTTTTTTCCCCGTTTTGGGCCGTCTCTCCCCTTAAAGTTTTTTTACTGCTTTACATCATGCAAATTTTATTAAAAAAATCACAGAAAAAAGGGCAAATTTTTTCTGCAAAAAGGGGGGGTCAAATATGCATTCAAAGCAAAAGGGAAAAAAAGCCCCCCCTGCAAATAAGAGAAGTTGCAAGGTTTCGAATACTGATGAAATCACTTTCACCTTTGGTGTTCACCGGGGTAATTTCAGCAGCATTTGCACGATTTTCCCCGAAATTAAAGGAATCCCTATTTCTCATAGAGAAATATGGATTCGCCTCCTCTCCCCCTCGTACAATACAATGTATTCTACCCGGGGGAGATAAGTGACAGTCAATTACTTCGACAATACGCCTGTTGGGAAAAAATGTCAATGGGGCCGGCAGGCGCCCACCTCCTCCCCCCCGCGCCATGGGATACGCTGTAAAACCCAACTCCCCAAAGACACATGACTGCGGCGGAAATGTGCGCAAACCCCAGTACATCTTTTAACTTGCCCCAGGGGGACATAAACTGGGCTGCGCCAGAATCTGGCACTTTTTTACCCCGAACAACCAGCCCCCCTTCGCAAAAGTTTTAAACCTCCGCCAGCAATACAGGGGATTTTCAGAGCACCCCGGGCACTTTTAAAAACTCCTGAATTCAGGGGGCATGTGTGGAGTGGGGTTTCACTAAACCTACAACATAGATTTTATTGTTCTACAGCTATTCCGGGGGTTAAAAGGGGAACAGGTTTAAACACTTCAAAGGGTTACCTGGCAGTATTGTCTTTTTTTACCTAAAAAGAGTGAGCGGGGTTTTTAAAATTTAGGGCGCATTCCACATTTAAAACCAGAAGGGGTCTAAACGCCCTTAACATACTGTCGTCCCTATGCCCATAGGGAGATGGTTGCCAAATTTAAATTTTACAAAAACATTTCAGAAGCATTTACTTACAGGTTAGTCTCTATTTAAAGATGTTTTCTCACTACAGTATTACTTTACTGTAAAAGGTAAAAGAAACATACCAAATACATTTTCTTGTTATTTTGCTTTGTTCAAGAGTACATAAGTTACTCTGGTTACCGACCAGCTCTCCCTGCTCTCTTCTATCTTTCATTGCTCTAAGCTGCCATCAGTCAGTCACTCGAGGGCTGGAGTGGACTAAAAAGCTGCCCTGGCAAAAAAAACCACCAGCCCACATACAATATACACATCCAAATTTTCCCTTAGTAACGTACTTTGTCAATGTGTAAAATAAACAAACCCAGCAAGATAGTAAAAGTGGTGCTGAGAAACCCCTAATCACAGGGTCAGAGATAGGTGTGCAGTCTCTTTACAATCAAGGACAAGTGTACACTGTGTACACTATACAAGCACCAATATAACCTACAATACTGCCATAAAGAGACCACATAGTAGTCAGATTACCTGTGGTCACTAACACATGACAGTGAATACTGCACTGATCCAACACAGAAGCAAAATAACCACTGAAATTCAGGGACTCACAGGAAAAGTCTTCTCTGATGGGAGTTGTTCTCTTTCCCTTTCTTCTCTATCCAGCTCAGAATGCCATGACGACTTCTCCTGGCCACGACTTGTCCCTGCTGAACTTACTACACAAACATTTTACTCCCTTTTCCAGCACCTCTTTACCTATTCCCACCTCTGCACCCCATCCATAGTGCCCCAAATAATAATAATGACATCCTCTTGTGCCCCTAACATTAAATTTACCCCTAAGGGGCTCCCATTTGTCAGACTAGTTTAAGTCTTGTTAGATCCCAAAGAGGCAGATAGGTATATAGCCTCACTAAGTAGGTAGGTAGCTATATAACCCCTCATTAAGTAGAAATGAAAGTATATAGCCCCCCTTAAGTAAGTAGGTAGTTATATAGATCTCCTTATTAAGTAGATAGTTAGGTATATATCCCCGTCCAGTAAGTAGTCATGTATAATTGCCCTCAAGTAAGTAGGTTAGTATAGAGGCCCTTATTAAGTAGATAGGTATATAACCCCAATACAAAGTAGATAAGTATAAAGGTGCTCCAGTGATTAAGTAGGTATACAGGCCCCTCAGTAAGTAGGTATATAGGGCACCCAGTAAGTAGGTAGGTGGTTTTATAGGTCCCCCAGTAGGTAAGTATAAAGGCCCTACATTAAGTAGGTAGGTATATAGGCCTCCAATAGATAAGTGGGTGTATAGGACCCTCATTAAGAAGGTAGGTATAAAGGCCCCCCATTAAGTACGAAGATAGTTATATAAATCCCTCAGTAGGTAAATAAGTATGTAGCTCCTAGTAGGTAGATAGATATACAGTAAAGGCCACTTACTAATTAAGTAGGTATATAGGACTCATATTAATTAGATATGTAGGCCCCCTAGTAGGTAGATAGGTATATAAAACCCCTCAGTAGGTAGGTATATAGGGCCCCCAAAAGATAGGTACATAGGGTCTTCCAGTAGATAGGTTGGTATAAAAGTTTCTCCTAGTAGGTAGGTATTTAAGACTCCCCCAGAAGGTCGGTACCTAGGCCCCTTAATAGATAGGTAGATAGGTATAAAGAGCTCCCTCATAAGTAAGTACATAGGGTTCCACAGTAAATAGCTTGGTATAAAGGATTCTCCAGTATGTAGTTTGGTTAATAGTCCCACTAGTAAGTAGGTAGGTACATAGGGCCCCCCTTGTAAGTAGATAGTAGGTATGTATATAGGACCCCCACTAGTAGGTTGCTATATAGGTCCCCCAGTAGGTAGGTGTATAGGGTCCCCAGTTGATAGGTTGGTATATAGGTTGAGAAAGAGGAGGGGATCTCCTCGAAACGTCGCTACTCTGTGCGGACTGCCCGGTCTCCAGCCTCTTCCATGTGAAACTCTTTTCAGAGTCAAAGAAGACATCGGTTCTGTAAATATTTGTACTCATTATTGAGCATGGTATGCCTCCCAATATTGGATGATACAATGGCTTGCATGAAGCACTTTATATCCGGTGATTACAATAATAGGGCGTAAGTTTTATCTAAGCTCTCTTGGCACTTTTCTGCGTGAATAAGGTAGGTATATAGGGTCCCAATAGGTAGGTGTATAGGGTCCCCAGTTGGTAGGTGGGTATGTAGGCCTCCTTCTAGTACATAGGTACGTAGGGCTCCCTCTAGTAGGTTGGTATATTTGGACTCCAGTAGGTGAGTAGCTTCATAGGCACCCCAGTCAGTAGGTGGGTATGTAGGGCCCCCTCTAGTAAGTTGGTTATATATGTTATATGTACGGCCACCAGTAGGTAGGTATATAGGGCTACTAGTTGGTAGTTAGGTACATAGGTACTTCAGCCAGTAGGAAGATGTATAGGGCCACCCCAGAACATAGATAGGTATACAGGGACCCCAATTGAAAATACAAAAAATACTCACCTCTCCCTGTTCCCCCACCGAACACCTTCTTGAGCCCGGTGCGGGCGGTGTGATGTCATCATGCCACCTGCTCCAGGATACCACTTCTAGCGTCTACTAGGCCATAAGCTTGGCCTTAGGCTTATGGCCTAATACAGGAAGCGGAACAGGCGGTAGGATGACATTATCAGAACGCGGCCTCTGCGCCACAAACTATATAGGGCTGATTCGCTGGGATCAGAGGATCCTGGCTGTTCTGCCTGCAATCGCTGCATCGTCACATAGACCTAGCAATGCAGCTTGGTTGTGAAGGAGGCCTTTCACCACCCTGGCTCAGGGGTCCAGTTGCAAATGCGAGCAAGCCCCTTTTGATTAGCCACTGGCTGGCAGGGCAAAGAGCACATTGCTCCTTACCCTGCTGCAGTTTTCAATTGTATGAGCGACCCACATTAAGAAGATTGTCAGTTTGGGCCTGATTCTGACCATGGTGAGTCACTCCATGCAGAGTCATATCTCAAGCAATGGACTTTGTTTACCTAACTAAATGAGAAGCTTTCACTATTTAGAGCTCTGCAGCCTTATGCAATACACTTTATAAATCTCTTGCAGTAATGTCAGTGTAACAGGATTAGCTCAGAATAGAGCTGATTTGGCAGTCACTGATATAGACGCACCCACTGCTTAACCAGGAGTGTGAGCCTAAAGCTGGCTATGACTGTGACTGTGAAACTGCAGGTTAAGAAAACCTCTTTAAACACTCACCAGCAGTGTTGGGCTTCTGATTTGGGTTCGGCTGGCTTTGCCTCAATCAAATTTTGCTGGTGACGATGTGAAAATCATGCAACCAATCACCAGCCTTTTTTCAGACAGAAAAAGAAAGCTCAACATTAAACGGAATGGTGAATTTCCACTGTAACATCTAAAAAAAAAAGCTGGTGAGTGGTCACATGATTTTTCCACTATTGCTGGCAAACTTTGGGTCAGACTGAACCAGCCCGACCTGAATCCAAAGTGCAACACCTTTCACCAGGAAACACAAACTAGAACAGCCTGCTGTGTACTCCTTCATAAAAAGGTGAAACAGTGACAATAATGCAGATCTATAATGCCCAAAGGGACTTTGCTCTCATTGTACCAGAAAACTCTTCTATGTTATGTTGCTATTGATTCATCTACATGCCATGGCTGCCAGATCTTTACTAAGAAAAATGTATGCTGCATTTTATATATATTCACCTTAGCATTACATCTGAGCATGCATCAAGAGCGATGTGACAACTTGCTTTTTTTATACCTGCCTTTTGGAAACCTTACTATGATATATTAAATGGTTAGTGATCTTATATTTATTTTCTATAGTAAATCTTTTCAGGCTTTTCATTATTTTAGCTTTTTCACCCTTGAAGAAATATTATCTGCTAGGCTGTTTATAAAAGGCCTTAAGAAATATTTTTTGTTTATTTTAAACAGTGTCGGTAAGGGTATGTTCACACGGCATATTGAGGCACATATCGTACGCGCCACAATATGCCGGGTGTTTTAGAAGTACACGCTGGCCAGCGCATACTTCTAAAGGCAAGGAGGGAAGGGGGACAGTCCCATAGACTTCTGTTATTCCCCGGGCGTAATTCATAGCTCTCTATGAGAGCTATGAATTACCGTAAGTGCGGGATGCATTTTGGGTGCATTGCAGCACAATTACGCTCCGGAATACACCCCGCAATTACGCCATGTGAACATACGCTAAAGACAGGTATATGGCACTTTGGAAAGACTTGGCTCTATATTTCACCCCTGAATATGAGGTTTCTAAAAGGTGTCCAGTAATCCACTTTAATTGAAAGCGGCCCCCAAAAATTAGGGACACTAGGCATATGGATAGTATTACTGCTGTCTTTGGTTTACCTCTATTCTAATCAGACAGGAAAAATGCACTAGGTGTGCAGCTATTAACTTTTTTAGTGGAAGCTTTTTGTTATAGCGCACTACGCACATAGTTATTACATAGGTCTTCTATATATATTAGGCAACAATGTGTTATCTGTTAGGCGATTTGCCAGTATTCCTGTAGTTGCATAATTATAGTATGCTAGTATTTACCATCAAGCTCCTCTCAGTTCCTAACAGCGCTTTACCCATATACCTTAGGACTATTTTGACTTGATAATACATGTCATATAGACTTAAATCTAGTTAAACCTCTTTTTATACCAATACAATAACAGTTCAGTTGTATTATATTAAAGGGTAGTTTCAATCTCCAACATTCAGATTTATTGCATATCCTATCAATATGCCATATACAGTAAGAGGTGCAGGTCTCATCTTTGGGATCCACACCTATGGCAAGGTGTAATAGGTGTCCATACATGGCAGCTGTGGAAGCCTGCATGAAGCTTCCTGCTGCCATGACAACCGATCACCCCCTGCAATTATCTGGCGTGGGGGGTTATCAAATGGAGGAGCGGTGCTCAGCACTGCTCCTTATTCAACTAGACGCCACAGCTACGATCATTGTGGCATCTAAAGTATTAACAGCAGGGTTGGAGCCGGCTGTACTGATAAGGCGCCGGCTGCTGCTGTACAGAGGACTGAAGTGCGGCGATACTGTGGGAAGCCGGCGGCGGGGTTTAACCCCTTAAACCATTCCACCAGCCACCTGCCGGCCTGAAAGAGTGCATTCGGACTATAAGACACACCCCGATTTTCCCCCCCCAAAATTTGGGGGGTGCATCTTACAGTCCAAAAAATATGGTAAATACTGTTAGATTTTAATACTGTAGTAGATCAGACATTTACGGACACAACAATGCCAATTATGTTTACCTATTTTTATTGTTTATTGTGATGTTTTGAGCTTCTAACTATTTTTTACATAATTTTTATGTCTTTATTTATTACATTTTTTTTCTACTTGTGGGGGCGCACAATCACTTGTACAAAAATTTGCAATTCTAATATATTGCAGATTAATGTACAGTCATGGATCTCCTATTACACTCTGCCTCAGGCAGGGTACACAGTAATACAATCAGTAAGGTGGTAGTCCTGCGGGCTTTTATTGGGTCCCCAGCTGCCATGACAATTGTTATTAGTTAGAGTTATTAGTGTATTTTACGTATTTAAGGAAGTAGTGAATGGTGTAACAAAGTAAAACAAAATTTGTCACCATTGTGCACCACTATTTTTCTGTGAAATTGAGGATGGGAGTTACATTGTGGGTTGCCAGGGCTGCTTTTTGGTCCCAGTTCGGCCGTGACTGTAGACAATACATTGAAAGGCCTACAATCGTGGTTTAGCTCATTCATTCTCAAATTGGATAGAGGTTTTGGCAGTTATATAACCATCAATTGGAAAGTGATGGCATATCCAGGTTATGTCATATTTGCCAACATTTGAAAGTAAAACCACACTGCTTTATAACAGGCCACACCACTTCACACAAGCCATGCCCACTGCACGCAACTGTGTAATGACTCTGAAAGAAAGTTAATTTATGGGTATGGCATCACCCAGGTTTTCTGGACATTGGATAGCCTATTCAGCATCCAGAAGAGCTGCCAAACCGTTACTGAAACTAAACCATTACATTACTATCAATATTACTGCCATACAATTACCATATAGTGGTAGATACCAGGCTCTGCTCGGTTACAGTGTAGTTATATCCAGTGACTCACAGGCAACATCTTCTGTGATATGAGTCATTCACTTTTCCTTTTCTTCTTCATCTGGTTGAGACAGCCATGATGACTTCTTCTGGTCTGCAGAATTTACCATACAAATATCTTAGAATCCTCACTTTTCCAGCTCCTCCATTCCCATTCCCTACCTCTGTATGGATGATAGGTGGAGGTTGTATTTTGTGTTAAGACTAGCCACATACCACAAGGTTGGGTGAGGGTTGTCAGAAGGGGGTTAAGGCCACAGTTTACAACCACAATCTCTTTAAGAAAGGAGGGCAGTGGACCAACCCAGTGCTAGTAATTGAGGTATCTGACAAATGTTTCTCCATTATTAGGGTTGGAGCTTGGTGTCAGCCAGTGGTGTTTTTTTGCCATCTCTAAGGCTGACACTAACCCTTTGACCCTATGAACCTCTGATCCTATTGAGTCAAAACGTCACATTTTTTATTCTGGTATTTTGCTAAATAAGCATTGATCACACCAACTACAACCCATGATAGTAAAAATAATCCAAATTTTATTAAATGCATATAATAAAAACGTATATGACAAAACTAATAAAGACCAAATACATACACACCCAACAGAAAAACAGCTAACACCCTCCAAAAATAACACGGTACATGGACATAGATATTATATATGAATATAAATAGGGCTAAGATCAAGTATATACAATAAATATCAATATGAAACAAACTATACTTAACCCAGTGTCACCGAGTGTATTGAGAGGGCCAGCAGCTGGCATACAATTCTTTGATTGCATCTGCAAGACGGAGCCGACAGGCAGGAGAGGAACATGCAGCGGTGATCTCTCATGTGAACGCTGCTGCGTCTTCCTCATAGCCCACAGTGATAACCTCACTGCTAATTGTTTAGATCCCGTCCTGTCGGTCCCAGAGACGGATTCGTAAAGTGCTTGTAACAGGGAGTGAAAACTCCATGTGAACAAGCCCTATGTAGTCCAAAAGAGTAAATAAACAAACATTACACACAAACACACTCTACCCATCTTCCTTCTCCCACTCTACACAAACACACTCTAACCATCCTCCCTCCCCCACTCTGCACACACAATCTAACCCCTCCCCCACTTTACACACACACACGCACTCTTACTCCTCCTCCCCACTTTACAAATACCCACTCGAACCCTCCTCTCCATACCCACCACATACTCTCTAACCCTCCTTCCCCCACTCCACATACAAAGTCTAACCCTCCCCTGCCCACTCTACACACTCTAAACCCCCTCCCCTATACCCACAATACACTCTCTTAACCCCCGTTTGCCCTTTACAAATATACTCCCTAACCCCTTCTCCCCACTCCCCCACACACTCTCCAACCTCACACCTCTATACACACACACACACACACGCATTCTCTAACCCTCCCCCCACTTTAAACACATATTCTAGTCCCCCGCCTCCCTCTACACACCCTGTAACCCCCTCCCTCATATCCAAAACATACTTTAAACCTCCTCTCCCACTCTACACACACACACTTTAATCCTTCTTCACCATTCCCCAATACACTCTGCAACCCCCCTCCCCACTCTACACACACACTCTAAATACTTGTCCCACATACCCACCACACTAACCTCCCTCCCCAATCTACACACCCTGTAACCCCCTACTCTACACATAGGCTATGTTCACACGGCTTAATCTGGGATGTATTTCGGCCCGTATTTTGTGCCGTACTGCACTAAATACGGGGCGAGATACGTCCTAGTCAATACGGTAATCCACAGTTCTCATAGAGAACTATGGATTACGTCTTCTCTCCCCGCTCGCACAATACGCCGCGGGGAGATAAGTGACATGTCAATTACTAGCGGCGAATACGCGCCGCTAGGAATGAATGTCTATGGGGCCGGCGGGCTGCCAGCCACCCCGCATCGCGGGAGTCGGCGCGAGCTCCCGTAGTCCCTGCATAATTTTAGGGCATAATTACGCCCTGCAATTATGCTGTGTGAACATAGCCTAACACTCTAACCTCCATCCCCCTCTACACACACTCTTATCCTCCTTCCCCCATTATACACACACCCACTCTAAAAACCCCAATTACCCCCACACACTCTAACTCCCTCCTCTCCACTCTACACAAACTCTAAGCCCACCACCCCCCACCTCCCCACTCTCTAACCCCCATTCCCCTACTCTACACACACACACAGACTTTTACCCCCCTCCCACCCACTCTCCAACTCTCCCATTCTACATATGCACCCACTCTAACCCCCTCCCCCATACTTCACACACATCCACTCTAAACTACCCCTCCCCTACACACTGTAATGTCCAGTAGAACAGCCAGCAGCTCTCTGCTAAGGAGAGGAGACAAAGCTTCATGGCTCCGACCCCTTTCTCCCAGCAGAGCACTGGGGCCTCTTGATGTGACAGCATCATATGCAAGATGTTGTCAGAAGTACGGCCAAGGTAGTCTGTGACCTCATGGCAGCTGCCCTGGTGCCGCTTACAGTCAAGAGAACCTCCTGAAACGTTTAGGATGTGGGAGGTTTCCCAACCTTTCAGGAGTGCAGAGGTCTCCCCAATTTGCAGGAGTCTACCGCGCCAGCCGGGAGAATTGGCAAGTATGCGTGATATACCATTATTTAATGACATGGGAAAACCCTTTTGATATTGATTTTAGTTGTAACTAGCAATGTACCTATGCTGTGACTTTTGGATCATACTTACCAAAGTCTATTGCTCTGGGTCTCAAAGCCTTGAAAACAATTTCCCATCATTTACAACAAATTGATAGGATTTTGTATAAATGTCTGAGCCACTGGGACTCAAAGCAGTTATGAGAACAGGAGTGCACAGTTTCTGTTCCCGGCAGAAAGGTGACCCTGAATTCATAGTCACTCTCCATTCTAGTTTATTATAGATACAGAAACAGAGTGATACGGCTCTGCTGTTTCCATATTATTCATTCCTTATAATAGAAAGTGATCACACATGCATGGCCATATCTTCCCAGGAGTAAGGGACTGGAAAGGCCCATTTACAATATCAATGGGATCACAGTGACCTCTACTGATCAGATATTTATGTCATGTTCAGTCTCATGGATGTGATAGGGAAAACCCTCTTAAAGGGAAACTGTCAGCAAGTTCACACCGCCATAAGTGTATTATTTAGTGACAAGTGCCTTGATTCTATTAAACCATGTCTCTCTTTTGAAGGGACAGTCCCTTTTTTAGATCCAAATCCCCCTGTCCTTCTTTGCTTGTTAAATGTCCCTCTTTTTTCTTGCATTCTTAAACTTAGTATTTTGCCCTCAAAAAGCATCAATTTGTTGTCATTTTGACCATGAAAATGTCTATGTCCTCATGATTTTGTATTAATTTGTAAATTAAAACCTATTGAAGCGTATAGATCTACATGAAAAAAATTAATTCCTCTCAAGGAACCGTAAGTGACCCTCTGTGACCAGCCAAAAAGATTGGAGGTAATGTATGTTAAATTATGTTTTACTTTAACTCCTTCCCGCTCCAACCTATTTTTTTTTCACGTTCGTTTTTTCCTCCTCACCTATTTTTTCATCTACATGGACGTATGAGGGCTTCTATTTTGCAGGACAAGATGTGTTTCTAATGGTGTCATTAATCGTACCATAGAATATACTGGGAAACCGCAGTTATCTGTATTCTACAAGTTGATAAGAATCCGGCAGTACCAAACATTTACGGTTTTCATTATGTCTTGGTACCATAAAAAATTCCAAACATTTTCTATTTTAGAAATTTGGGCGGCATTTTCTGCGACCAACAACTTTTTTGTACTAACACCTACAGACTTGAGTAAGGAGGCAATTTTTGCGGGTTGAAGTGTACTTTTTATTGGTACCAGTTTGGAATAAATGTGACTTTTTTGATCACATTTATTACAATTTTTAGTGGACATGAAATGATCAAAAAATCAATTTTGTCGTTTGTTTTCTTTTTCTTCTACAGTGTTTAGCGTACGGGATAAATTATGTTATATTTTAATAGAATAAACTTTTTTGGATGCGGCGATACCAAGTATGTGTAACTTTTTAATTTTTAATTGTTTTTTTATTTGCAAAATGGCGAAGGGGAGGTGATTTGAGCTTTTAATATTTTTTTATTTATTACTTCACCACTAGGGGCACAATAATTTATACACCCTAATGCATTGCAATACAATGCATTATTGTGTACAAATATGGCGGTTTTACTACTAGCTGCCTGGAAGAAAACATGGCAGCGATGGAAGCCTTCACAAGACTTCCAGCTGCCATGTTTACCAATCGGGGGCCCACAATTTCGCTGTGAGCAACCCGATCGAAGTGAGGAACGGTGCAGCCCCCTCTATGTATATAGGCTTGTGCGGGTACATTGATTTAGACACCGCGGCCACCTTGGCCGCCGGCATCTAAGGGGGTGAACCAGCACCATACCACGCTTTAACCGCCGAGTGTTAGCTGCAATTAGCAGCTAACAACCAGCGGCTATGTAACGGGATTGCAATGCAATTTTACTAAAAAAGCCCCTTACCGGTTATATGACATAGTCATACGTCATATGTTGATAAGGGGATGCAATGTTTTAGAGAAATTGTTGTTTTAATACAGGATAAGGGTGGGTTCACACTACCCTATTGCATACGGTCGAATTATGTGGCGATCCCATATGGGATAATAGAGCAGACTTTTTGCTCTATTTCCCAGGGTATACTCTTATTTCATGGGACACAATAACCTAATCAATTATGCTCTTGTTTCCCGTAAAATAAGCGTATGCGCTGTAAAGTAGAGCAAAACATAGCCCACGCTGGCCTTTGTCTGCTCTGTTATACCCTATGGGGCCTCCGCAACTGCATCACAGTGTCCGCTGTGGTACCTTTTTTCAGGGCTAAGCTGCAATACCAGACACAACCTGAGGATAGGTGTTGCACTATTCTTTGATGGCAGCTATGCTTTTCTAAGCCTGTAAAACTAAGGAGCCTGTAGAGAAGTGTCCAGTAAGAATCCTTTGGCTTCTCCTGCCATGGCCAACTTGATTGACATTTCTCCCTTTAAACACAAAACATTGAAAGAATGACGCCTTCTGGAAAAAACTTTGAAGTGTTTGCCATGCATGCACAGACACTTCCATAGAGATAAACAGAAGATCACAAAATTCTCAAGATGTGTTTTCCTTTCACTAAACACACTTATGTATAAACTGACATGCTGCATAGTTTCTCAGGAAAAGGAGGAAAGCCTTTCTCTATGAAATATAAAGTAAAATACTCTAGTCTGCCAGCAGGTGACAGTAGGTTCATTCTCATATTCTAAAATGATAATCTCCCATAAAACGGAAAGAAAATGAGATGCGTAGTTTAGTCTGAGTTGCAAATATAATTTCTTCATTAGTGCTGAAGACTTCCGTTATCAACAAGTTATGTAATTCCAGGACTATTTTTGCTTTTACTGAAGCTTTCTTCTTGTATAATATCAGAGCTATTGTTTTCCGCCCTGAGCCAGCTAGTGTATGGTACATTTAATGCTGACCATGCGTTTTTATTATGATGTACAAGGTTGTCTTTCAGTTGTTTTATCCATGTGGGTACAACTAGATAAAGTGCTTGATTTATAGCAATTCATGACAGGAGATCTTATAGGCTAATTTACCTATTCTAAGGAAAAACACAGAACAAGCAGAACTAATCTGAAACACTCAACTTTCACAGTGCCATAGGTAGCAATCTAAGGAAACCAGTTGCTTGTAAACTGTGACTTGTACCTCCTCTCCATGGCCGTCTTAACAGCATTATGGGCCCCTGAGCAGAGCTGGCCACTTGACTCCCAACCAACACAACCACTCACAGGAATAAATATCTGCTTCATCGATAACAAACTGATAACATACAATACCGCCATATAGAGACCACAGAGTGGTCAGACAACAGCTCAGGTCACATCACAGGACAATGAATACAAGCACCGATTCAACACAGAAGAGAAATAACCCCTGACATCCAGAGACTCATAGGAGACGTCTTATCTGATTAGTCATTCTCGAAGTTGTTCTTTTTCCCTTTTCTTCTCCATCCGACCCAGAATGCCATAACAACTTTTCCTTTTTCCATAATTCGTCCCTACAGAATTTAACACACAAACACTTCTCACCTTATCAGCACTTCCTTACCAATTCCTACCTCTGTTATGGGCATCCCCCATTAAGTTAGAAATTAGTAATGTTGTCCACCAATAAGTAGGTAGGTATATAGACCCCAGTAGGTAGGTATACAGGCCCACTGTAGGCAGGTATACAGTCATCTGTAGATAGGTATACAGCCCCCTGTAGGCAGGTATGCAGCCCCCTGTATGTATATAGGCCTGTGGAGGTACACAGCCCCCTTTATGTATATAGCCCCCTCTAGGTACACAGTCCCCCAAGGTATATAGCTCTCCCATAGGTACACAGCCAACCCAGGTAGGTATAATTTTTCCCCTTTTAGGTAGATATACAGTCTCGTGTAGGTAGGTGCACAGCCCCCTTAGGTATAAAGCCCCCTGTAGGTAGATACACAGACCCCTCTTGGTATATAGCCCCTTGTAGATAGGTACACCTCCCCCCTCTAGGTATTTAGCTTCCTGTAGATAAGTACACTCTTTAGGTATTTAGCTTCCTGTAGGTACACAGCCCCCTGTAGGTATGTAGCCCTCTCTAGGTACACAACCCTCTCTAGTTATATAGCCCCCCTAGGTATATAGCCCCCTGTAGGTACACAGCCCCCTGTAGGCATATAGCCCCCTCTAGGTACACAGCCGTCTCTAGTTATATAGCTCCCCTCTAGGTACATGGCCCCTCTAGGTATATAGCCTCCCTTAGGTACGCATCCCCCCTAGGTATATGGCCCCCTCTAAGTATACAGCCCCCCTAGGTATATAGCCCCCTCTAGGTATATAGCCTCCTGTAGGTACACAGACCTCCTAGGTATATTGCCCCCTCTAGGTACACAGCCCTCTCTAGTTATATAGCCTCCCTAGGTATATAGCCCTCTCTATGTACACAGCCCCCCAGGTATATAGCCCTCTGTAGGTATAAAGCCCCCTCTAGGTACACAGACCCCATAGGTATATAGTCCCCTGTAGGTATATAGCCCCCTCTAGGTACACAGCCCCCCCTAGGTATATAGCCTCCCATAGGTACGCATCCCCCCCTAGGGATATGGCCCCCCGAGGTACACAGCCCCCCCCCCCCAGGTATATAGCCCCCTCTAGGTATATCGCTCCCCAGCTATATAGCCTCCTGTTAGTAACACCCCCATAATAGCCCTCGTAGGTATAAAGCCCCCTCTAGGTACCCAACCCCATAGGTATAGCCCTGAGGATATAGCCCCTCTAGGTACACAGCCCCCCCTAGTAAAGCTCCTGTACCATCCCCCTAGGATATGCCCCCAGACACAGCCCCCAGGATATAGCCCCTCTAGGTATATCTCCCAGCTATATAGCCTCCTGTTAGTACACAGCCCCCCCCTAGGTATATAGCCCCCTCTAGGTACACAGCACAATGTAGGTATATATAGCTGCTTTTAGGAAAAAAAATAAAAACGCTACTCACAGTTTGAAGACACTGGTACCCTTATAAATGTTCATTGCAACACATGGTTTTACAGTTATCCTTTGACAGTATCAGTTCACCCTCCATCATTCTGCAGCTGCTGCTTTACCAGATATTTATGTCGGACTTCTTTATTGGATAAGTATACCAAGTGCCAAAGAGAGAGTGATGAGCAGTGTCTGCCTAGTGTTCTTGTGAGCTGAACTCTGTATATCAAGTGTTTTTTAAGTATTCTTAGTTAAGACCACTAAGAAAAACTCTATGGTCAGACAATGACAACTATGACAGAGGAAAGTACAAGTGTTCTGTCCCATGTTTCATCGCCGATATGAAACCATAGACCTATCCAGGGGAATGATCTGGATCAGGAGCGGGGATTTGTGCTGAGGATTATGCTGCAGTGTTTGGACATCTTAGTTCTTTCAGAACACACTTCTTTCCCTTTAGGCTAGGATTGGGTTGAATTTGGTAATTGCTGCAAAGTATCAATGCCCTTTATTTCAGGACCAAGAAAATAAACTATTCCAACTCCCTCTTAATTCATTGATATATGTTCATGAATAAGCTTTGAACTAGAGAATTTTGTAATTTGAACTCCATAGAGAACATATGTGTAATGGGTATCCCCGCGACCCACAGGTCAGATCGCAGGCACACCCGCACCTCCGCTGCGTCCCCTGCTGAGGGCAGTGAAGCGACCCGGTCCTCGGGCTGTGGGCACACTCGCAGCTCTGCCGGTTACTCACCTCACCGCACTCCTGTGGCCTGCCAGGCGCGCACTCGCCCCATAGGGCGAGGGCATGGTACAACACTTAAATTTAAAGAGACAACACCGGGCACTCACTCTATTTAAGCCCTGCCCTTTCCTATTACCACTGCCGAATGGATAGTGCCCTGTGCCTTGAGAGGAAGCGGGCCCATAGTGATTTTTGCGTTTTCTGTGTACTGTACCGTTTTGCCTCCGTCCCTCGACCACGAACCATTGCTGCCTGTCCTGACCTTCCTGCCTGTCCCCGACTACGAGCTTGCTTCACGATTTTGTACCACACCACACTTCAGCTGCCACCGCAAGCAAGTCACATCAGGGGTAGCGATCTGGTAGTACTCTGCCGCAGCAAGTCACCGCTTTGCGGCGGGCTCTAGTGAAAACCGGACCTACTTAGACTCCGCTCCCTGGCGTAGCCCTACCATCGCTTGCGGTGGTCCAGAGGATCCACTACTGTTGACCGTTGCAATATGCATTTAAAAGCAACATGCACAAGTCCTTACCGTAACGGTGGAAGCCGGTTGTATATGTGGATCCTCTAGGTCATCGTGAGTGATGGTGTAGATACAGACTACATCAGGGAAGGGAGTCTATGGGGCTCCTGGTCTTCACCGGAGCCTTCCACAAGGCTGGACAGACTTAGCTGTGGTGAACCCCAAGGTTGCTATCCCTGATGTGGCTACTCACGATGGCAGCCAGCCATCAGCATGAACATGCAGGTAGCAACCATAGGTAGTAGCAGAATCCCAGGCAGATAGCAGACTGGTGTAATGACAGGTAACAGACGAACTGGAACACTGGAATCAGGACGTCAGTAAATGTAGGTAACAGGTACAGATAATGGACAGCAAACAGAGATCAGGATCAATGTGAGACCATCAACAAACTGACTCAAAGCACAGGCAGGAATTTTCTGAAGTCCTAGGTGGTGAAAAGTCATTGGCCATTAGAGTACTGTCTCTTTAAATTTCGGCGAGCCGACACATGCACACCCTAGCCAGGACGTGTACGTGCGTGGGACAACGGCAGCAGTGAGGACCGGAGCAGAGCAAGGACAGGTGAGTACACTCAAGCAGGAGGAGCCACAACAGGGACACAAGCAAAGACACGGGCACATCTGCAGTTAGGACTGGGGACCGCACTGTGGACTGTGACACTCTTTGATTGACCAAAACCTACGATGAACAGAAATTCTTGTTTAGGCAAACTCAGCCTGCCCATATACTGCATTATATGGATGCCTATTCATTGAATATCCGCCATGAGATATCACATGTATGTACAGCTTCTTTTATCAATAACCGCTAATCTCCACGCTGGCTTTAACATAGGAAAGGGTTGTCAACCTCTGATTCCTTGGTCCCATGCTTGGTTCCTTGGTCCACTTTAAGTGCATCATAAATATTTTAAAGTACTATTGTAACTTCGGACATATCTTCATTAAGATCTAATAGATTGTTCATGACACAACATATAATAAAAAGGGAAAAGTGGCAACAGCCTCCTGCTTGCCCCTAGTCTCAGAAACTGCTCCACTGGAAGCTCATTTCATACTGTAGTTGGCCAGACTGACCCCGATGGTGATTGCATTGTATCATATGTTACATAGAACAGCAGCACACCATATAGAAACAAATTTGCTTAGGTGCAAACACAAAATATATTTATTGAATATCCAAAAGTGAGCTCCACGTGCATATAGATTTAAACATATATAGAGAGTGACAAAAAACGGTGCGATGTTTCGGCCACTGGACCTTAATCATACTATGGTCACATTGGTGTCAGGGAGATTTAATCGTAGCATGTAAGGAGCAGCTTCTTACATGTTACGACTACGGCCGCATCTCAACTCTATCTCCTGACACCAGTGTGACAATAGTATGAGTAAGGTCCAATGACTGAAACATCACACTGTGTTTTGTCACATTCTTTATACAGTATATTTAAATCTATATGTGTGTGGAGCTCACCTTTGGATATTCATTAAATATATTTTGTGTTTGCACCTAAGCAAATTTGTTTCTATATGGTATGTTCTACGTAACATATGGTTTCTGGATTAATTATCCTTGAACAAGCACTCACTTAATACTTTTAAGCAGAGTCTCTTATTTCTTCCTGTGTTACTGTAGTGTACCATGTATTAGTTCTGTTTATTCAGATAAGTACAGCTACTCTAACATTACTACAGTAGAATGGAGCTAAATTTCTAACCTGGACTGCTGGAAGAGTCAGACCCCAAGGCCTAAAGGTAAAAGGGATGAGAGCAATGGGTAGCATTATTTAAGTATATAAGGTTTTATATAACCTTATAGAGGTGATACATTACACATGTTGATCCTTATGATTACCAGCAAACAATCTCCCTCCTTTCCCTTGAAGCTACAGTCCACAAGATTCATGGACTATTTCAGTATAATTCTATTTGATCAAATAATACACATTTCTAAATGCCCTTAACATCCTATGGATCATTCATTTTACAGATGAAGAGAGAAGTCTGTACTGGACATTTTTTTCTAGTAATTTCCCACTAAGTGGTCACCACATTTCTGCTGGAGGTCCAGGTTAATATCTAACTTTACCTATTGGAGAGACGCCCTCCAGCCCCTAGCATCTTATTAATATGATGACAGAAAATCGAGGCCTAGAAGATCTATAATGTCACAATAACTAAAGATAGTGGTGTACGATTATTTTGCTGAAGACTTTTAAGAAACAGAAATAAGAACCTATGTGGATGTAAATAGGGTCTTAGATTTGTTATTTACAGTACTGGAGGCCTGATTATACCCTCTTTATATACAGCCTTTGATATACAAGTGCTATTAATCTGAACAGTCCTGCAGAATATCACTTGCCAACCAATTACTCTCCTCAAAGCAGTTATTTCCACTTTGAACCATGTATCTTGTGATTAGGGCTGGAAGCGTTGAGACAAGTAATGTGCTGGAGAAAACCCTCTGAATGATTTCAGGACAATGGAGAGCGCTGGCTCTTCTGCATGCATGCTGCAGAGCCTCATGTAAATGTGTGATATTACTCCTTCCCCAGCTGGCCTGCTACTCAGAAGGTCACAGCCACATAAAGTTTAAGCGTGTGTTTATTAGTGCCAGAGAATTGATTATTGATTTAAGCTGTCACAGTCGGCGCTCAAAAAGCCTTTGTAATTCCACTTTTTTTCTTTAATTTTGGTTTCAATCAAACATGTCAGTCACTTATAAATACTGTGGGATTTTGTGAGGATGTGGAATTTATTCCCCTTTGTAGAGAGGATAATAATTTTAGCTTTTAAGTGTACCTATTGTTATCATTCTTTTTGCAAAAATCAGTAGATATAAATACATTATGGAAGAAGGATTTATTTCCCATCTTCCAACAGTCTGAAGTCCCCTTTGCCGGTACTTTGTAGGCTCCCTGTAAATGTTTAGAAACCTTCTCAGTCTCTAATAAAGTCTTCAGTGTCAAATATTAGATGGAAAAAGGAATAGGTAAAGGAGTGGGATGCAGCACACATGCACATCAGTCTATAATCACACAACAACACACCCAGAAGAGGTTGCCCACTCAGCAGACACATTACATTATTGCAACCAGGGCTAGACTATTTGAAGTACAAACACTTACACTCACCGGCCACTTTATTAGGTACACCTGTCCAACTGCTCGTTAACACTTAAATTTCTGAATCAACCATTCACATGGCGGCAACTCAGTGCATTTAGGCAGTAGACATGGTCAAGACAATTACCTGCAGTTCAAACGAGCATCAGATGGAGAAGAAAAGGTGATTTGAATGCCTTTGGAACGTGTCCATTGTTGTTGGCTGCCCAGAAGGGCTTTGGTTCGAGTATTCAAAACTGCTGATCTCCTGGGATTTTCACCACAAATCCATCAGCGCATCATCTAGGGTTTACATAGAATGGGTCCGAATAAAGAAAAAACATCCAGTGAGCGGCATCCGTTGGGCGGAAAATGCCTTGTTGATGCCAGAGGTCAAGGAGAATGGGCAGACTGTTCGAAGCTGAAGATAGTGCAAACAGGTGACACAAAATAGCAACCCGTTACAACCAAGTAGGCAGAAGAGCTCTCTTGAACGCACAGTATGGCTGAACTTTGAAAAAAAGGCAGATGGGGCTACAGCAGCAGAAGACCACACCGGGTGCCACTCCTTTTCAGCTAATAACAGATACTGAAGGTTGCTCCCAATTTGCCCAAGCTCATTCGAAATTGGACAGAATAGAAGGATTGGAAAAACGTTGCCTGGTCTGAGATGATCTCGATTTCTTTCTGCAGCGACATTCGGATGGTAGGGTCAGAAATTTGGCGTCAACAACTGAAAGCAAGGTGATCCATCCGTGCCTTGTATCAACGTTTCAGGCTGGTGGTGGTGGGTGTCACAGGGTGTGGGAATAATTATTCTTGGCACTCTTTTGGGGCCCCTTGGGGTACCAATTGAGCATCTGTTGCAGAACACTTGTGGAATCTTGCACGAAGAATTGAGCATTCTGAAGGCCAAAAGGTGTCCAACCCTTACTGAAGCATGGTGTACCTAATAAAGTGGCCGGTGAGTGTATATATATATGGTGATTCTTAATACTTATGCCTAAAGTTGCTACTGGAATTAATGTTTCTTTATAGGTGGATGGACTGATAATATTCTAACAAGTTTAAAAAAGAGGGTCCACTTTATTTCTAAAAATATTGCCAATCCTATCCTTACATTGCAGCCCAGGACCATCTACATAAATGCTGCAATACCAGACACAGCCCAAAGAAAAGAGCGGCACTGTTTCTGGAAGGAATAAAGGCTGACCCTTTAACAGTTTTAGTAACCCCTTTAATGATGCCGCAAAAAAAACAAAAAAAAATACCTATGTCCCCATGATCTGGTTTCCCATAGAATCAGTTCTGGAAAAAAGTAAGAGCTTATTCCTTTTTCATTAACTTATTTGTATTAAATTTGGACACAAAAATAGGAAACAGAATCTCAAAATGAAAACCCTGTAATTAAGTACAAAACAAATACAATAATGTTACAGAAAGTACAAAAGTAAAAACAAGGATAGGAGTGGAAACATATTATTTTCTGAGCAAGGTGAAGTCATTCATATATATTCAGAATAAATGTATACATCAGGACAAAATATTCCTCAACGGGACATGATTGGTCAAAATTTACTGGGGTCTGGTCTGTACTTCAAGGGACTCCCAAATCACTACCCCCAATGTAGTCACCCATGGCAACAGCTGAAGTCGAGGTATGGTACCAGAGGGACTGATGAGAAGCATAGTTACGGTCCATTGTGGTCAAAAACAATCAGGGCAGGCCAGGGCCGTCTTAACACCATCATGCGCCCCCGGGCAGAGCTGTGCACTGGGCCCCCCAAGACACCACAAGCACTTGGTGGGTTCACAGCATTATATTAAATTTGTTCAAGGTATCCGTTGTGTACCATGAAAAAAAGGTTACTTGAGCAAATACCAAACACAACCCATTGGGAATTAATAAAAAAACTATGCTATTAATCCCGTAAAATAAGTGTATAATACACTGATAAAAAGAACAACAATTAAAATAAAACAGGAAAACGCTCACCCGGCATTGTGAAGTCCAAATAGGATCTGACTGCACCCCTTCCACACCGGTGCACTGAAGAGCGGTAGGTATCCGACTGCGGAGAGATCCAAAGCAAAGTAATGAACAAGGAAATTTTCCAGCACTCTGTGCTCGGGGTAAATTACAAGGGAAAACAGTTGGTGAGAAGAAAAACGCACTTTATTGGACAAGAGTAATAAAAGTTAGTTAAATCACAGAAACACTACAATCTTGTTGACGGCGTTTCAGGCCAGTTAGTGATGGCCCTGTAGTCATAACAAAAAAAACAATCGTAAATGTAAAACAAAACCATTATATAACCACTTCCTGGAAAAATCAATTAGCGAAATTGCACCTGAACTTTAACTCTAATATGGAGTAATAAAAGACATTAGCTTTAATATTAGATATATGACTTATAAAGATGTTACACAAAAATCTTATGCAACTAGATTAATACAGAGAATATGACATATATTTTAATAGTATATACATAATGTGTCCCGATCTATAATTCAGGCCTCAGGATATCGTGGTATCTAATATAAGAAACCCAATGGGCTTCACTAAAAGGAGAGTAACCTCCTCCAATCTCACCCACGGGGTGGTTTGTTACCATGTTCTATAGCCTTAACAGAAAAAAACTCAGATCTCCTGCCGATGATCGTCAATAAAAGTGCATGGACGCATCTAACCCGAGACGCTTCTTGTATGAGTAGTGACTTAAACGTCATAAATAATGCCTCCCTAGAACTCACATGTAGTCTTCAGGTGGTACAGCCAATATACAGTATCTCACATTGATGCAACACCAAATCCATATAGACCACATGATCACTGTGGCAATTTTAAATGAGTTATAGGTATAAGAATTTTTTGGTAGCATTGGAGATTAAATCAAAAAAAACTATTTCCTTTGATCATATATATTGCAGAGATGGAGCCGAAAAACATGTTTTTCGTCCATCGATAATATGGATAGACGTAATATAGCCTTAGTTCCATTTTTGGACAGGATTTTTCCCTCTATGCCACAGGAAACTCAGATTTACTGTCAAAAGATGATGAATTCTGAAAAAAATTATGCACAAACAAATAAAATTTTGTGGAGGATTAGTACACTTGCTGAGTCGAATCATATATTGACAAAACAAAAGGTACCAAGGGTATAAAGATTAAACAAACACACTAACCTTTGACTTATAGATTGATTTCCTTTTATTGAACAATGGAAACTATTTTGCAGAATGCTCCATGAATCTAATGCGTTAAATCATCAAGCATGGAACAAGAAACCTTACACAATAAAGGAACTCCTCTGCAAGAAGAATCAAGTCCAACTTTAACAGCGTATGGAAACAGAACCCTTTTATTGTGACCTGGAATTGAAAAACTTAAAACAATTAAAGTAAACTGGAAGATGACATAGTGTTCCCGTCAAACAAACTAAATTTGACAGAGACTCCATGGACTAATTCACAAAGGAAAAATCTTCGAGATTCAACATAATTTCTACTTACCAAGAGTTTCCTAGATCGATACTGAGAAATCCAAACCCAAAAGGGGAGGTAAAAAAGTTTCTTTTCCGCATATAGGAAGGGATATTACAATAGTACAGGTTCGACAGATACTCGGGATCTCCGATGGTTATGTGCAGAATCCTCGTGACCTAGAATTGGAACACATTCCCCAAAGACATTCTTTTCCAAAAAACGCAGAGGAGCAACAAGGACATATGCAGTCCACCAAACGCACGAGGAGGGCGGTGAATAAGCACAGGAGCACCGGCTCCACAATCATCAAACTCTGAATACATCAAGGAATCTACTCTAGATAACTTGCAGAAAAGGAGAACCTCCACTGAATCCACTGTTCTCAAATATTCAGTAATGAATCTTATCTGCATGTAGTTCTTAGATCAGAATCACCTTTACAGTATAAGTAAGGGGTCATTAATTGTGTTCCCTCCACGACATTTGAGACCTTATTGAATACAATAAAAGATGTGAACAAATTTGTCAGAGTCAGCACTAACTTCAAAAGACAATTTTTGATGAGGAGATTCCCATTAGTTGAATCAAACCAATGAAACAAATCAATAATATTTTTTCCCTAGGGTTTGAATTTTTCTGAACAAAGATCTATCCTGTTCTTAGAAGATCTAAATGATGATATAATACGTTAATCATAAAATCAGTTCATGAACATGTAAATCTTCAATATCTAAAAAATTCAGATTTCTTGTCTACCCCTTGAAATTCTAGAGTCAAAATTATGGATGGCTTTCAAGGTTTCTAGTGGATACAGGATCAGACAAGATCTTAACACAAACAAAAATAAATAATACACAAAATAATCTCACATCCAATCAATTTTATGTGTCTCTAAAAGGAACTTAAAGGCTAACATCCCTGACTCATAATTCGTCCATCTGACAGGAGGGTAGTATCACCTACAATTTTGGAAAAGATCTATATCATAGAGAAATTCTAAAAATGCTTAGTGATTACAGATATATTATAGATCTTTACATCTGTCTCCACCAAAGGTTTTCCAAACCCGTATGAAAAAATTTTGGAGGAGGGTTATCACCTCAATATTCTCACAGCCTAAACAGAAAGAAAGCATGACAGATTAAATTTCCACAGATTTCAATCTTCCACGCTTTTCCTAAAACACCAACAAGGGTATTGTTTCCACACACCATTGCGCCCTATAATTTCTGGCATAGGGTCCATCTTTGAACATTTGAGTAAGTTGGGTAGATGAGACAGTTTGCAACCTTTGGTAACTACGCTCACGCATCTACATAAGGGGATTCCCAGAGATATTCTCAAATATCTAGAGGAACACCATTTGGCATACATCTTATACATGGGTATCTATTTGACATATCGGCATTATAACACTTCCATCCACACTCTTTGCACTTAACACAGCCTAGAATTGTCAATAAATAAAATACACAGATTATGATGAAACCATTAAACAACACATTGTTGTACAGTTTGTAGAATTATCTGTTTCAGCATAATTATTTTTTATTTGATAAAAAAATTTTTTGCAAATTCAGGGTTGCCCAATGGGCTCGTGTTTCTCCCCATCTCTTGCAAACAATAATACGTTTGCTTGATGGAGGAGAAATTCCATATTATTCCATCCATAGATCCCTTCAGAGTAGACATCTGATTTTTTACAGCAGGTACCTAGATTGCAATACCTTGATTTAATGGTAAAGGATTCACCTGCTAGCAATCCCCAAAAATTTGGTAAATTACATTAACTGTAGAATCAAGAAAACCTAAATTTTTACTTGGAAAGCAATAAAATCGAAATTACATTTGTTGGATTTAAAACTACGTTGCAAGACAACACAAATGGAAAGATTAACACCTGCACATGACAGGAAACCCATTTCAGGAATGGGAAACTTAGAGCCTCCAGCTTCATCCCAGACTGTCATCAAACAACTAACCTGTAGATGAGTTCATAGAGTCCAAGGCGAAATTGTAGCACACACATGCATATTAAAGGGAGAAATCGATCAATCTGATAGACTCAAACAAATGGGATACAAAATCGTATCAAATACAAACATGATATTACCAAAGTGGAAACCAAACAAAGTCATAATTGGTTACATAATTCTAGACCGAAATCTAATAATGAACCAACAAAGTTAGTTATCATCAACACACTTTAGTCGCCAATTTCCATGTTGTTAATATTGTAAAAAAAATATCTAAACCCATATACCTCTCGATGGATTTCCTTCGCTATTACGAAAAAATTTTAGAACAGTGGGTTGCAGATTTATTTCGCACTAAGTAAATCAAATAGGTTAACGATCGTCTCACCGAGGCCCTGTATATGAACTCTCAGAACATAAAACCAAGAGATGGTTAAGATTTAAAAGGCGCTTTCAAGTGTGGAACGAGCAGATGCAATCTCTGAAATATATGAGTCAAAGGAAATATCGTTTTTTTGTCCCATGCTACCAAAAAATCATATACATTCACCTCATTTCATAACTTGCCTGACAGTGATCATTTGTGGTATAAGATGAATTGGTGTGGATCAATGTTATGATGCTCCAGAACGAGATGGCTGTACCACCAGAAGCCTACATGTGAGAATTTAGGGAGCATATATATTGACGTATGAGTCTCAATCACTAGTACAAGAAGCGTCCACGGGAGCGTTTTCCAAGGCACGTTTAGAGACGATCATGCAGTAGATCTGAGTTCTTTTCCGTGTTAGGCTGATAGAACAGGATAACAAACCCCGCCCCCCCCTTGGGGGAGAGTTGAGGATGGTTTACTCGCACCTATAGAAAGCCATAGGATTCTATTTTAGAGTAAACGATATCCGTGCAGGCCTGAATTATAGATCGGTAGATAACCTTATGTAATAATATATTAAATATATGTCATATTCTCTGTATTAATCTGTTTGCATAAGATTATAGTGTAAATTTTAAATGTCATATTTAATTTCAAGCAAGTTTTTTACCCCCCATATAAAAAATTAAAGTTCAGGTGCATTTCGTAATTTTCTTTCAGGGAATTTGGGTTTTTATTTGGTTTTGGTTTTTACCGATTGTGTTATGACTAAGGGGCCCTCAATGGCCCGAAACGCGTCAACAAGATGTTTGGGTTTCTGTGATTTTAAAAACCTTTTTTTTCTCTTTTTCCAATAAAATGCGTTTTTTTTAAATCACCAAAATTTTTCCCAATTTACCCCTACAGAGTGGAAAATTCCTTTTCATACTACTGGGGAAATAGGGGCAGAATGAAAAACCCCACCCGGGCTTTCATCTGCTCTGTTATTCCTATGATTTTGTCACAGTATCTGCCGGGGTACTTTTTTTTTCACAATACCCTGCCCGATACCTCAGGGATATACAATATTGTATTTTGAACCACCCTTTTCAGGAACAAATTTTTGAAAGCCCAAAATCATAAACCCGTTTCCCTGTGGGAAAAGCCATCTTAAAAAAGGGTTTGTCTCACAAAAGGGATCCCCTGCTTTTTTGTTAAAGAAACCCTTTCAAAAACAAATCACTTTGCAATAAAATGTCCATTAAACAGGTCCTACTTATTTCCCCTTTTGATACCCCTCTTTTTATGGGCGCATTTTAGCTCCTCAGGTCCCCTAAACTACAGACATTGTGATCTCTCCTGATAGGTTGCCACCCCTGATTGCTATAAACTACCGACCGTGTGATCTCTCATGGAAAAGGGTGCCCCGACTGAGACTATAACTAAGACTTTTGTGAAACTATTTCCCATAGGGTGAGCCCCTGGTCACTATACTAAGACCTTTTTGGTTTATCTCTTGGGAAAGGGTGCCACACTGGTTTTTATAGCTACAGACCCGTGTAACTTTTCCCGATAGGCTACCAGCGCTGGTTTCCCATAGCCCCAGACCTGGTTCTACTGCGCCTAGTGGGAAACCAGTAAAAAAATCCCCTGAATTCAAAAAGGGAAACCCAAAAAAACGGGGCTGAGGTAAGATGAATCAATGTATTTGGGCAACCCCTTTGCCCAGGCCAAAATGGCCAAATCCCTATAAAATAAATTATGGGAAATTTTCTTTTTTTTTAAAAAAATTTTAAAACTTTTCTTTTTGAAATTGTGGGTTTTGTATGGGATAACATTTCTCTCCTGTCTTTTCTTTACCCCCCTTGTTTTTGGTGGGCTCAATTTTTGAAGTCGTGATTTGGGGTTTAGCATCAAAAGGGGCCATTTTCTGAATTACCACCCCCAAGCCCTTTACTTTAAAGTGGTGAAAATCCGGGCAATGGCACCTTTACCCGGGAAAACCCAAAACAGGGGTTAGAAAAAGACGGGCCCCAAAAAAAAAGAATAAAAGAAGGGCCACTATAAAAAAGTATTTTAAAAATGATGGTGTTTGTCCGGGGGGGTTGGGTGGCCCCCCCCCATGAAAATTTTTTGTTATTAAAAAACCCCCTTAAATTTTGTGTGTATAAAAAATCCCCCGCTTGGCCAGTGTTTCCCCACAGAACGATGACTTCCCCTTTTGTTTAAAATTTTAAACCCCCTTTTTACATATAATATTTATATGCAGTGTATATATATATATATTTATTTTAATATATATATATAAATATTTTATACACATTGCCCAAACCCGCTCCCGGGGAAAGTGCAGCGTCCCCGTCCCCCAACTCCAGAGCAAAACTTTTGGGCCCCCTCCCGGAGCCAGTAGAGCTATGTAATATTTATATATATTATTAAAAAATATTATATATATATATAAATTTTAAAATAAATATATATTATTATAATATTATATATAATATATTAAAATAACAAAGTGAAGGCCCGGCAGCCTTTAAAAAAAAAGAAACTGTGGGGGCCAAAGGAAAAATTTTTGGGCAGAAGTTAAACCCGTCCTAATAAATAACCAAGGGAAAACCGCAGCACTCCTTTTCAAAAAAAATTTCAAAAAGAAATTTATTCCAAAAATTTTCCAAAAGCGACGTAAGGTATGGGGGGTTTTGGGAAAGGGGGCGGATCCCAAAATATTCATATTTAAATTTTGGGGATAGGAGGGGGTTTCCGCCCCCAAAACCACTAAAGAATGTAAATTAAGGGAGATAATAGCAAAGATGCATTAAAATTTTATTGTTTTTGTTCAAAAAGGACTTTTTTAATGTATTGCAATTTTTTTACTTTTGTATTTTTTATATAAAAAACCTAATAAGATCACAAAAGATATTTTAAAAAAATTTTACTTTATTTAAATGAGAGATTTGTATATTTTATCCCCAATTGTACACTTTAAAATTTGTAATTTGAATATTCATGTTTAAAAAAACCCCCCTTTTTAAAAACCCTTTGGGATTTCACCTTGTAATTGCTTGAAGGGCTCTTGTAGCCGAAAAGTCGCTATTGGAAATGTTTGGGAAAAAAGTCCCTTTTTTACTTTTTGAAAAAAGGGGTTTTTCGGTTTCCTTGGAAAATATATAAAATATTATATAATATAATATATAATTATATATAAAATAAAATTTATATATATTTAAAAATATATATATATACTGTGTATAAAAAATTTTTATAAAATTTTATAAATATATAATAAAATATACACCCCACTGGGTTAAATCATAGGGAGGAGAAAAAGGGGGAATTTTTTAATAAAAAAAGAGACAAGAAAGGGACAGTCCTTGTTCAAATGTGAACACCGGCTCAGCTTGGGGGCTTCATTTTCCCTTCATTTATCTCCAGGTCTTGTCTGAGGGGTTTGGAGGGGGAAAACATGCAGCAGTCTATAGAACCAAAAGCTGCTGTGTGGCCCGGAGGCACAGGGGAATTTAAGCTGGTTTTATGTTTCAGAAAGGATCTGCCGTCCCGACCCGGTTTCCCCTTTCCCCGTTTGGCCCCTGTACCAACCCCCCCCCTTTGCTGTCTGGCCGGGTCCCCCGTCCCCGGAAATCTGCTTTCATTTTGGGGCCAGTGATTGTGGGGCCCCAGCGAGGGACCGGAGAAAAGCGGCCCCAGGGGAGGTGACCGGAGACACCCGGGAGGTGAGGGGGGGGAGACGTCTTAGGGGGAGCAGGACAGATCAAAAAGATTGATTTTCACTTTCCCCCCCCGGGGGGAGGGGAAGGGCCCCGGGGGGGATTTCGCAGCCCTGCCTCTTTTCAGCTCCTGAGTTTTCTGCCACGCTGAGGACAGGGATTAAAGCAAAAGACACAGCCCCCCTTTCGTTTTTTAAAATGAAAAGGACGGGAAAAGCCTGTGCTTTTCACTGACTCCTGGCAGTCCCCCCCATCCAGGGGGCCCCCGGGGAAATTTTCCCCAATAAAACCCCAAAGGCAGAGACGGCCCCCGGGGGGGGCAGCAGACAAAAAGGAAGTTTTGGAAACAAAACCAAAATCTATTTCTGGGAACCAATACAGGAAATAAACTCAGAAGCTAGGGACAACATCAAAGATCAAACAAACCCAAAGGGAAAGGGGGGTTAAACTCTATTGTTTCCCTCCTATACCCCCAGAAGAGCTGTTTATAGGCAGGAGGCTGAAAAGGTGGCATGCCCATAGGTGGCCCATTTTAAATCTCAGAGGCCCAGTGCAAAATGCCCCTAAGGAAATAATGTATTATAGGGGTCCAAAAGGGGCAGGGGCTGCATTAGGCCAGCAAGCAGCGCAAAAAAGGGCCCCGGGGGACAGCTGTCACATTGGGGCTGTGGACCAAAGAACCCGCAGGGGACCTCATGACGGGATTTTAGTGAAAAATTTTAAAAAACCCGAACTACATATTTTTAATTTCTATATGTTTCTCCCAAAGGGAAAATTTTTCTTATAGAAACAGCTGAAAAGTCCTTGTAAATGTTTTTGAAATTTCCCAGGGCATTTTTTTGAAATTCTTGGGTGTTGAAGTATTTTTTTTAATCAGTATATGATAGAAAGAAAGAATAGGGCATTCCCCGAGATGCAAAATTTTTCTGGACATATTATTCCCGATGATATGATGTTTTCCCGAAAAAAAAACTTTCATACTCTTTTTCCCCGTACAAGATTCATTATTATCCCCAAAAAAATTTTCTTTTTTTATACAAAAAATTTTCCGGGGGGCCCTAATGAGAAAAATTACCAAAAAATTTTTCCAGGGTTTGACGTTTAGGGGAGTATTTTCCACCTCCCCCCCCCGGTTTTACCTGTCAAACAACTTTCCCTATTAAAAGAGCTGATAAAAAGTTTAATCTTGGGGGCCTCATCTTTATGTTTTATACAAAATGTGAACTAAAAGTTTCAGCATCATCTCCTTGGCTAAAGCAGATTGGTGATCCTTCATTAGATATAATTTCCTCCACCCTGAATAACTGTTTCTCTGTAGCCCACTGAAACCTTGTTTTCTTCTGTTTGGGTGTGAATGCTGGTTTCATTTAGTTTTTCAATATGCAAACTCCACATACAGTTCTCTTAGAAACATTGACTCCTGTTTTTACCACTTTTTTGTGCATTTCCTAACTTTAAAATATTATTAAGTTTTCTATCCTAACCATGTGATGTCTTCCTTGGTCTACATGTATGTTTTCCTTTTATGACCTCCCTCCCCACTTCAGCTATACTTGATCCACATTTTAAACATTGTTCACTGAGAACAACCAACATCTTTTCTGAAACTGTGTTGGATGTCACACAACTCACCAGAGACAGATGCTGGATCCTTTGGGTTTAACATCAGACTTGGTAACGCTGAGGTGCGGAGGCATCCCTGATCTTCATCATCTACCCCATGATGGGGGCTTAAATTGCACGGCAGGAAATCCTAAGGTATCTACCCTTGGATGTTGAAAATGTAGTCAAGAAAGGGCAGGATAGAAGTGTAGTCAGGCAGAGGTATTTCAAAACAAGATTGTGGGCCAGGGCAGAAAGCAAATAAAAAGTACGATCAGGGAAATGGCCGAAGGCAGAATCAGAATAATCAGTATGATAATATAGGCAAGAAGGAGTGTTCCTTTAAATAGACTATGGCAGGTTGTGATGGGTAGCTGAGCCATGTCAGCTCCTGACATTGGATTACCATCTTGAAGAAGTTTTATAATCCTTTCCATTGTGTCAATTGACATCTTTCTTGTTGGTAGCCATGTTTTCTTTTTTTAACCAAGTACAACAGCTCAGTAACATCTGTAAACACCTTGCCTTTTTGCAGACTTTTCTGCATTTTTAGACTTGTGTTGGTAAATGTTTTAGAAATGAAAATAACAAGGTCATTCTATAATTTTTTTCATATACACGTTACTTGGAGAAACCTATGGCAATAATTAAAATAATCTCTTCATAAACAAGTTTCACAAACCAGAGTGTTTAGCTATTAAAACAAATATTGTTTTGTGTCATCTGTGCTCTGTGCATTTGCTATGAAGTCAAAAAGTTGGTTGAATATCCTCTAGGTGTGGTGACTCCATCGTGATTGCCAGGGGTAAAAATGGATTTTTGTAACAGCAACAGTGTTATTTTTGTCTACTATATATTATATTATATTATATATAATATGTAAAAGGGAAACATGGACTGCACATCCTTGCTATACGTTGATCTACTGCTTCTCACCATAATTTTCTACAAAAATGTACATGAGTTTCTTAGTATACTTTTTGATCAAATGGTATAGGCCTTCTTGCCACTTGACGGCAACCTCTTTAAAGTGGGTCCCTACACTAAATGGGGGTAGCACTGCATGGCGGCCACCGCCGCAGCAAACCCACAATGATGAGGGGCACAGCCCAGTGGACCAACAGCACCATTGCTGTCAGACCCAGCCCTCTGACTCTGGGCTGCACCACCCCACCAGCACAGCATCTCAGCAACAATGGCCGCCACACAGTACCACCACCAAAACAAGGAAAGGTTGACATGGCTTACCTCTCCTGGGCTCCCCGCAAGGAGACTGAAAGGAGCAGGGCATTAACTCTTATACAGACTACTGCTAATTAAGAACACCTGGGCCAAATGGGGAGGAGTGCCATATTATATATTATTACTGCTGAACCCCTTGGAAGTAATTGGGGCTTAGCTGTAACATCATACCCAGCCTATGGACAAAAGTGGCGCTGTTTCTGGAAGAATGCAGGCATGTCTTTCTAATCTGATACAGCTCCCTTTTAAAAGTGCAGGCAGCGAAAACCAAATATTCACAGGCCCTTGACCCTGAAGCCACTTGGCATCTGCCGCACATAATGAGTACTGTCACTGCGAGGACTCAGCCACAATATATCACTTTATGAGATTCTTATGTCACTAAATAAATCATTGTTCTGTATTTCACTTGAAACTGTGTTTTTGGTAAAATCAATAGTAAGCAAATTAACAGCAGACATAATATCACTATGTATTTATTACAACTCCTCGGTTATTTCACTTTATTTGTTCTTGCCCCATATTCAGGCATTACCACACATTTTATTGAGACTTAATAAATGCTCTGCTAAGTGGTTTTTCCCCCCCGGATTTGTGAAAAACGGGAAAGTTTTGCTCAAATTTTTTAAAAAGTTGCCATTTTTGACTTTACAAAAACTTTTAAAGGGCTGGGGATGGCGGAAAAAATGCATTTTTTTGCTAAGTCAATTGCTGAAATGTCAGAATTGCTGGTCACTGTCCTGCTCTTCTTATTCTCAAACTTTCAGTATTTGTGCGGTAGGTTTTCTTATGTTGCGTATTGATTTTCTCCAAACTCAAAAAGGATTAGTGTTTTTTAGGGTGGGACTAGTGGGGCAGAGGGAACACCGCAAAAAAAGTAAATGCTCACCTGCAGAGGGATAAGAGGGCAAGAAAGAGGGGCATGTAAACCGGGGCATTATACTTTGGTACTTAGGGGCAAGGCTGCCCTTAATAGTGTGCAATCTGTGTAGTTGTAGTGGATGCATTCTGCTTGCCTGTTCTACAGAGCATTACAACCCCTAGAGCTCCCCACATTGACCAATTTGAATGAGGACCATTTTATTACTTTATCATATGTCCGCTGACTACAAGGCTTGTAAGTAAGAGACATGGAGGGAGGTAAACAGACATTGGAGTTGTGCAGAGTAGATACCGTATGTAATGCAGAGGTGGATTCGCGGGGCCCCCGGGAAGCAGTAGTTAAGCCAGCCGGGGAGGGGGATTTAAGTACCCCCGGGGTTTTCCCCAGAGCCCCCGCAAAGGGGAGGACTTGCGCGGAAAGGGTTACGGTCCTCCCCTGACGTGACTTGCTTGTGGGGGGCCGGGTAAGCGTGGACGAATCAATTGGAGACGTAGTCGGGGAAGGCAGGGTCAGGGCAGGCGGCAGGGGTTTGGGGTTTCAAGAGGGGGCGACGGGAGGGCAGGTGGCAAACAGCAAGGCAGGAAACTAAGCAAAGCGGATGGTACAGGGAAAGAATAACGGACTCTGAATGCAAAAGCACCCAAACACACACCAATGAACTGGGCGAGTTTTTGGAGGGTGCACAATAAAAGGGTCAGGGGCCGCGAGGCAATTACCGTCGCGCTAGCCCCTTTAAAACCAAACCCCCGTGCGCCCCCCAAGCAGCGGGTACCGCGCGGGGCTGTCGAGCCAGACGGTTGAAGCAAGGTGGGATGGTGATACGGGTTTCCCCGGGGAGGGCAGGGGGGGGCCACGGGTGCGGGCGCGGCACCCCACCGGCCCCCCAAGAAAGGGGCGGCCGGGGGGCCGCGGCGCCGAGCCTCATACAGACCCCCCCCCCCCTTAGATCTCCCCCCCTTCCTTTGGGGAAATTTTAAAAAGTCGGGGACGTTTTCCTGGGTTCCCCAGAACCCCCGGACCAAAGCCCTTCCAGTCAATAAGGAAGACCCCCTTTCCCCTCACCGTTTCTCCACTAACACCTCCCTTGGCCTAAAAAATGATGCGTATTAGCGACAGGAAAGGGGAGACGGATCAAAAGGGGGAACGGGGTTTAGCATACCGGTTGAGGAGGGAACGTGAAAGGCGTTTGGGATATAGAGTGGGGGCAAGCGGAGCTTTTTAGGGTAGATTCAGTCGCGAAGACCAAAAAGGCCCAGTATTTTGGGCCCAATTGTAACGGGCACCTGAAACGGATTTATTGTGGAAACCAAAACCCATCGCCCCCGGGAAAAAAGGGGCAGAGACTTACGATACCGCGCATGAATTTTGGGCGAGCAAACCCGTACGTGCTGTCATTAGTTTCCAGAGACCTTAAAATCCTTTTCTTGGGCATCCCCCCAGGGAAAGACACGAGGGAGTAAGGGAGAGGTGGGGGGGGGAGTAACCCCCAAAAAAAACAAAAAAAGGGGGAGGCCCCAGCAATTCCGAAACAAAAAGGGTTTTAGGAAAAACCCTTCCAGGGAAAATCGACCATTTCTGACGAGCGGGACAAAATGCCCCAAGTATACCCAACACCGGTTAACCCTCTCTCCTGCCCTTAGTTTTAAAAGGTGGTTGCAGAGAGAATCAAACTGAACCTCAACTGACAACCAGGCCCGCCCTAGCAAAAACGGACCCCCATCAGAGCCAGGACCCTGGATGCCCCCCTGATCGGGAAGCCCCCACCCAGGTTAGCCCAAGGAGGACGCCCAAAAAGTCTTCCCGAGAGGCAAGTGTTGGGGATCCCCGTGGCAGCCGTACAGAATTCTGGAGGGGAATGTGCTGTGGAGGAAGTCAAGACCCCCGTATCCGAAGAACCGGATAGGGGGTCAGTTTGACGTTCTTCCCCCGGCTGGCCCAAAAAGAAGTAAGTCAAAACGGAAAAAAGAGCACCATCTGGCCTGCCGGGGATTCAGGGGTTACCAACGAAAATATGGAGGGGTTTTATGGTGGGGAGTTAAAAGAGTGGCGGCCCCCCCCAGCGGGTACGCCCCTTTCTAGAGCCCAAATTTATGGCCAGTAAAATTCGTGATCACCCAAAGGTAAATTCCCCTTTTCGGCAGGAGAGAAAGTTTTTTAGAAAAACCCCCAGTTTTCGTTTAAAACCCCGGGGGGGGATATTTCAGGGGACATGCCGGCACTCACAGAGGAAGCGTCCACTTCCAAAGAAGGGGGTTAGGGTCCGGGAAGACAGGACAGGAGCAGAAGAAGCCGATTTGAGACGGTTGAAGGCTTCTATAGCTTTTTGGGTTTGGGGTTTTTCTTATTTTAAGCCCCAAGGGGCCCCAAGGAGAGAAGTGTGGGGGTAAATTGTCTAAAAATTTGGGAAATAAAAAAACGTTGAATGGCCGAAGGCCCCCCTTTTTGGCCAGAAAAAAATGCGGAGTTTTGGCATCCACCGGAACCCTTATAAGGGCTGACCCAAATTTTTGCGGTGGGTTTTGGCCCCGTTTTTCCCCAAAAATTATGGGGGCATCGCCTGGCCCCGGGGGGGACGTTCGGGGATGATTCAAGACGAGAAAAAAATTTGAATATTCCAATAAAAATAACACGACGAAGAGGTAGATCCAGTTGGGGAAAAAATTCTTTCACCACGCACCATTTGAGATCGGGGAAGGGTGCGTTTTTAACTGTAAAAACCTCCTATCGAGGGGCCGGGAGAGCCCGTCTTTTTCCCCGAAATGAAAATCTCCTGCAGAAAGGGGTTACAAGAAGCCACAGGTTTTCAAGTAACCGACAAGCCAGCTCCGGACGGAGGGGATAACCCGGCCCCGGGGGAAAACACCAGGTTAGACAGGGACAATCATAAGCCCGGGGGGAGGAAGGGTTTCGGGGTTCCGAAAAGGTCGCAAAGTCACAGTATGGGGTTTGACAGGGCTGGTGGAGGCTTGGAGATTTCAAGAGGCGGCCCGAGGAGCAGGTTTGCGGGTTCGAAGGGAACGCAAGAGACACGTGGAACCCCAACGAATGACTTCACCTGTGCTCCAGTCCAAGGTCAGGGTATGGTTTCTTGCAACCACGGGAGGCCAGAAGGATTTCAGACGAGATCGAGGAGGCGAGAAGTGGCAAAGTATCTTGTGAAGAGCCCAATTTGCAAAGTGAGGGGGAGCAGGCGGAATCGGATAGCGTCCTTAAGGCCATTCACCACTGACCGAGTGACAAGCATGGCTTCTGCAACGAGTCATGCAGCCGAAACTCTGGTACAAGTTGTGGCTTATGAAATTTCCCCTGCAGATCCGGAATCATTAAAGCGGTGGCCTGAAAGGTGCTGTCCGGGGAAACCACCCCACAAATACGGGCAGGTTCAGATGGGCGGGAGAGGCCGCTCTGGCACTGTTAGGGTCGCCATCCTTACGAAGCCTAGGTGCAGAAGTTTCCCGGGCGCACCGGACAGTCTCCAATAAAGTGTCCAGAACCGCCGCAATAGAAACACAGCTGCTTATGACGATGCTGTGAACTGTTATCTGGGACAGGTGGGCTCTCAAACTGCATACGGTTCTTTCTTCGGGAACCAATAGTGGAGGAAGAGGTGGTGCTGGAAAGTGGGAGCCAAGCGGGTAGGCGGCGTGGACAGACAACCTAGTTAAGCGGAGCTCTTGTTGCCCTTTCGGCGAAGCCGAATATCGATTTGTGGTGGCTAAGTGGAATTAATCATCTGGAGAATGGTAGATCCCGACCGGCGAGCTAAATCTTGAATTCATCCCAGAGAGGACCTTGCAGAAAGTCTCCAAAAAAGCTTCGTTATCCAGTCCAGATCGAAGCGCGAGGTACGAAACTGACAGCATATGACCGCCACCTGGGTGTCGCCCTGACGAAGCCGGAGCAGTGTGCGGCAGCCGAGGAAGTACCGGCCAGGTTCCTCAAAGACGTACGGACCCCTGGAGGAAGGTTTGGAGGTCGCTTTCAGAGGATCCCTCGATCCACAGTGGGTGGCCCACAGCCAAGGCTTCTCCAAACAAAGGGCTGATTATGAAGGCCACCTTGGCATGTCTGTAGGGAATTCGATGTCCCATTCATCTCGCAGGTGGACTGATGACAAACCCGGCCATTTCTTGGGGTCTCTCTACGTGAGGGGAGCGGCAGATGCAGAGAGGGTCCAGGAAGCCGGATCAGGTAGAGCAATGGGCCGGAGCAACGGATTGCAGGTGCGGCGGCAGCAGGTGGAGGTAGAGGGCGCAAAGTTCTGCATCATGGGTAGCTGGTCATTAGGTTGGCTCTGTGGGTAACAGCCCCCATCGTGACATCCGGAGTCGGACAGTGGTACCTGGTAGAATCCAGGGCAGTTCGTATTGTAACTGCAGAGGTGGATTCGCCTGGACCACCACAAGCGATGATAGTTAAGCCACGCCAGGGAGCGGAGTCTTAAGTAGCCCCCGGTGTTCTCCAGTGCCCGCCGAAAGCGGGGATGGACTCATGCTGCGGCGTGAGGCTAACCAGGTCGCTACCCCGGACATGACTTGATTGCGTTGGCGGCAGCGGGGTAATTGCGTGGTAAGAACGAGATATGGAGACGTAGTGGGGACAGGTAGGCGGTCAGGGCAGGGGCGAGTTTCGTGGCAAGAGGGGCAGGGTCGGGGCAGGCGGCAAACAGGAAAGGGTCGGGAAAAGTAAGAAAAGCGGACGGAAAGGGGAAACAAAACGGACTCTGAATACACATAGGCACTCCAAAACACCAACGAGCTGGCGACGAGGTTGGGGGTGTGCACAAAAAAAGGGGTCAGGGGCCCGGCGCGGCCAATTCCCGGGGGGCCCCCCTTTAAACCCAGACACCGTCGCGGGTGCCCTAATGGGGGCGGCGCCCGGTGTCAGGCCAGATGGGGAAGCACGGGGGTTTGGTGGTACGGGGTTTCCTGGGCTAGGGCAGAAAAACCACGGCTCGGGCGCAGCGGCACCCCGCCGGCCCCGTAAGAGGGGGGGAAAGGCCCGCGGGAGCCGCGACGCCGAGCCAGACACCGTAGACAGGCACAAGACATACGCCCTTTTTTATTCTTTTTTCTATCACGAGAACTGGAGAAGTTTAAAAAGTTTTATTTGGTTTAAGATTATTTGATAGAAGAAAACGCTTATGCTATTTTCAATGAATGGGATGATTTTTTGACAATGGGTTTTTATGCAAAAACTTCCCTTTTTTTTTAAATTTCATTTATTTATTTTGCTTTATTCTATAATCAGAATTTGATTCTTTGATTTGGCAATACCCTCTGAAAAATAAGTTGTCACAGCACAAATCTAAACTATTACTTAAAGCAAACCCGGGGTGTACCATGTAAAACCCCAAAATTGTCATTTTGGGACCCGACAATATTTATTGCCCCTCCCCAGTAATGCTCACTTTATAAATTGCTATTGCTGACCAGATTGAAAGAATGACCCAATGTTAGTAAGAAAGCATTCTTGCAGTTTGTCAGCCATTGTTATAGTGTAGATTGAAGGTCATTACTAACTTGTAATGTTATGGTTACACTAATGTACCTGTTGAGCAACTGGTTCAGTTTATTTTTATTAGTGTATTATTAAATACATTGGTACTCTGATATTGCTTCTATTTCCCTTAAAGGAGTCTTACTCCGTTTTTTTACACAAACTTCCCTAGATTCCAGCCCCCTCGTGCCCCAAAGGATGTAGAGTGGCCTGGATGGGGGTCCACCCCTGCTTGTTCCTGG
>JAODAL010028514.1:0-53198 GCA_025379985.1 Phyllomedusa bahiana
GAAAAGGGGGGCCGAAATGCGAGATCTTAATAGATGATGCACAGATTTTAACCTTAATTATCGCATGATCTGAAAATTTCGATCACTATAAAAACCTTGCCAATTTCAACTTTGTCGATAAAAATCGCTCAACACTAATTATAATACATAAAGACATTTACAAATTTCTTGATTTAAATATCCAGCCAGTGGTAAGGCAGACAGAAGTGAGGTTGAAAACCTGGGCTGGCCTGCCCTTGTCACTCATTGGTAGGGTAAATATAATTAAAATGGTAATGTTGCCCAAGTTTTTGTACTTGTACCGTGCAGCACCGGTTTTTCTTCCTAGGTCCCATTTTGCTTTGATGGATAAGCTTTTTTTTCTCGTTCCTATGGGGAGGTGCTACCCCGCGTTTAAATAGAGCCACCCTTAAGGCTCCGTATGATAGGGGGGGGATTGTCTTTTCCGGACCAGTACATCTATTATGTGGCGGTTCAACTAGCGCACATTGCTCAATGGTTCCGAGAGGGTGAGAATAATCCCTCCACTATTTTGGAAGCGGCGTTGGTTGGGTCCTTTTGAAGGGCTCTCTAACTTGCCGTATAGAGAGGGCCGTTGCGTACAGTTTTATTATACATCACTAATGAGTGCTGATTTACGCTCATGGACAACCTTTATTAATCCGTATGGACACAGAGAGGAGAGTGATGCTTGGTCCCCTGTCATCCCCTTATGGTGTAATACGAAGCTACCAGAATTTTTGAACTTACCGGATTATGGGTTTTGGGCAATTAGAGGGGTAAAATACCTTACCCAACTCTATAGGGAGGGTACTTTTCAGTCCTTTGGAGACATGCAACTTGAGTTCTTGCTTCCAAGGGGGGCCTTTTTCAGATATTTACAGCTGAGACACGCTTGTGCGGCCCAATTTGGAGTAGCACAGGTTCATCTCGATTATGGGTACCTAGAGTCCGTCCTGAGGAGGGCAGTCCTTAAAAAAACGGTATCCTCTCTTTATAAGGCCATTATGAGCTGTCAGACATCCCCACTGGAAGTTTCTCTGGCTAGGTGGCAGTAAGATATTCCATCTTTGCCGAATGAGGCACTCTCGGAGCTGAAATCCTCCTGGCGCTTGTCAGTTCTAAGTGCCAGAGACCAGTTGATTCAAACTAAATGGCTCCACCAGGTTTATCTTACGCCAGTTAGGCTACACCAAATAAAATGTTTGTCTTCTGCGGTCTGCTCCAGATGTGGTGAGGAGAGGGGTACCTTCTTTCATATGATATGGGAGTGTCCGATCCTACAGAGTTATTGGAGAGAGATCCATAACTTCTTAAATCAGAGATTAGGTCTTCCTAACGTGTTTTCACCGGACAACAACCTCTTGGGCTTAGTGGAGGAGCTGGTCCCCGGTAAAACTAAACGTACCCTTTATAGACTTCTACTCTTCTATGCCAGGAAAACTATCCTTCTTAATTGGAAGCCCCCAAAAGAACCCTCTCTGGAACAATGGAAACAACTGGTAAATGCAGAGCTACTAAGGTTTAAGACCACATACACCGCTAGGGGTATCCCTAAGAGATTCTCGATGATCTGGAGTAACTGGATTGCAGCACTCACCATATGAACAGTCCTGAATGAATGTGGCAGATCAGGGATGAAGTGGTATGAATGTGTGGAATGAATGAGATATGTGATAGTTGCGATAGAAGCAATGGTAATATATATGATTAGAGGCGAATACACTCAAAGGTACAGAAAATATATTGGATAGTCTTCACTAGCTTTACAGGGAATGCAATGGAGTGTTTCCGATAATTTCATATTCCAGGAGCCCATCCTGTCCTTGTGCCTGTGATAATGTCTAATAAAGTTACTTCTGGTAAATTAATACCTACGGAAATAGGAATAGCTTAAATGAAGAACTGTTTATAAGATGAGCGGATTGATATATATGATTTCTGTACTATCTATAATGCTTCTGTGAAAGAATGTATCAATGTGATGTGATGTGTTAATTTTTCTTGAAATAAAAAAGAAGTTCAAAAAAGTTTATAAATAAAGCCTTATAAAAAAAACTATATATCACAGAGCTCAGCTTCTCTCCTCTATCATATAACCCTATATATCACAGAGCTCAGCTTCTCTCCTCTATCATATAACCCTATATATCACAGAGCTCAGCTTCTCTCCCTCTATCATATAACTCTATATATCACAGAGCTCAGCTTCTCCCCCTCTATCATATAACCCTATATATCACAGAGATCAGCTTTCTCTCCTCTATTATAACCCAATATATCACAGAGCTCAGCTTCTCTCCTCTATCATATAATCCTATATATCACAGAGCTCAGCTTCTCTCCCTCTATCATATAACTCTATATATCACCGAGCTCAGCTTCTCCCCTCTCTCATATAACCCTATATATCACAGAGCTCAGCTTCTCTCCCTCTATCATATAACCCTATATATCACAGAGCTCAGCTCCTCCTCATATAACCCTATATATCACAGAGCTCAGCTTCTCTCCTCTATCATATAACCCTATATATCACAGAGATCAGCTTTTCTTCCTCTAACACATCCTGCTCTCATATCGGTCAGTATAAACCACTGGACATGTTTTGTTGGCTTTCTGTTGGCAGAGTGATGTGCACTGGGACTGGCATCTTGAACTGAAGTGACTAATTTAAGGTAATGCTCCACAGAAAAAATAATATGCAAATTCACTGTCCTCTATCTCATTATAGCCAAAGCAGAGTTTTTTTTTTTTCAAAAGAGTCACAAATCTGCAGACGGCTCTTTTGGGGTTTTTGCCCTGGACTGGTAGTTAGCGAGATACTTTGGAAGATACTTTGAAGTGACTGGTAGCATGTAAACTTATTTTTAGGTGATGAAAAGTATGCAAATTCACTTTGCTCCAGAAGCAAAGTACAGAGCAAAGTATCTTATTTTTCTTCTGATTGATTAAACTGTGACACGCTGTAAAAATGCTCCACGAAATTGGGATTTTAGTTTAAATTTAGAATGATCCATCAAGTAAAGTCTATATTTTTTCCAGAAAGCCAATATATAAATAACTTTAATGGTAAAACTATTGTTACCTGTTATCACTTGAATGTTCTTCTGAAGGTCTAGCTTGTAAAAAGCATCCTGTAGCATACAATTCTTTCCACCTGTAATGGGATTTGCAGTCTTCAGCCTTCTGTGCCTTGCTGACTCTGCGTTACATTCCCCAACATTATGCTCGCACAGTTAGCAGCGGGTCATCAACTTCCATTTTAAATGCTATCTAAACTACATTTTAGCGAGGTTAATAGATTCATTTCTGGAATTGCATTTTTTAATATAAGGTGGCTCGGGAGCTATTCCACTTTTATTGTTTCATCAGTAGAGTCTGGAAATAAGTGATCATGTTTTGTTCCCAAAAGACTAATATAACCTAAGAATCATAATAATAACGAGGTTACAGCAGCTGAGACATCTATTGTATTAGATACTATTGTATTGTGTTGAATTTAGAAATAAAAAACTCCACCTTAAGCCTAAAAGTTACTCCAATCTCCCACCCATGTCCACTTTAGGATGAATGGGCATAAATGACACTTACCTTACGGTAGTGTGTTTTTTGCGAAAACACATCTTTTTAACAATTTTTTTGGGGTGTGTTTATACATGTGTTTTTGGGGGCAAAACACACAATAATACATTGCTTTTTTTTACTTTGTGGCATTTTTTTTCACTTTCGGTGCGTTTTTTGTTCAGTGACAGTTGTCTTCCCTTCCAAAAGCAGCTTGCTGCAGGTTTGCTGATTTTTTAGTTTGTGGTGTTTATAATTCAATTTAGTTTTTTGCATTAAATAACATGTGTGTATGTGTGTTGTCTTTTTTGATGCATTTTTCCACGTCCACATGACGGATTTCAGTACTGAAAGCATGCGGATTCTGCACTGAAATCTACTTGCTGACTGTCCCAAAAATCCACCCAAAAAGGACCCCATCAAAATCGGTTTTTTTAAAAAACCCAATTTTTTCTGAAAAATGATTGGAAAAAGAGGACAGGGGAAACTAATAATTTAAATGTACCATATAAAAGTTAAAATTTGAGGCAGAAGTGTGCCCAGATTTCTGCTGTGGATATTCAGTGGATGTTTCCTTACAGCTTTCATACAGTGTTTTTGGAAGAATAATAATCAAGTTTAAAGGGTTTACAGTAAATCGGGGTAAAACAAAACAATCTCGGGAAAAAAATTTTAAATTTTTTTTTAAAACATTTAAAAAAATTTCATTATAAAAAATCCCTTATCAATAGCCACATAAATCATGTAACAGATAAAAAAGTTTATCAAGGGAAAACCCAACAGCAGTGTTTTGGGAAATTTGCAATACCCCAACAACAGAGGCATAAATCATAATTCTTCGGGGCATATTTTTTAATGGGTTGAAAACTCACTGTTTTTTTGCCCTTTCTCGGACAAAAATTCCTGATAAAGATAAAGGTTCCACGGAAAATGACCCAAATAGTCTCCCCCCATAAAAACCCCTGCTAAAACACCCAACAGACAACTGTGGGATATAAACCCCAAAAAGGGGGGCCCCCAACTCCCTTAAGAGGGACCCTGGTATTACCCAAAAAGGGTTTTAGTATAATCTAGGAATCTGCAAAACAAGCATTTTTAAAAATACGGGCCATTTTTTCCCCCTTTAATTTGTCATTTTCATCGGGGGGAATAAACAGCTGCCTTTAAACAATTTTTCCCACAGGGGTAGACTATAGTGTGGGGGAATTTTGACAAAAGTCACCCCCCCCAGTCTTGTCTCTTCACCCAAATTCACTTATTTAAATTGGGCAGGATTGGACTTCACCAAAGATCCCCCACTGCTAAACACATGTAAATTGGGGAAGAAATAAAATTAAAAAAATGCTACACCCATTTGGGAAGTAAATTTCCATATGTGGTCCTCCCTTAAAAAGGGCCCCTATCACCAATTTTCACATTTCCTCACAGTCACCTTGGGGGCCCAGGCAAAGAGCGGTAGTTAGGGAGAGGTGTTGAAGGTTTCAAAGAGATGGACAAGTACAGTGGAGCCCGGGATTTAATAAAAAAATTCTGGAAAACTGTACTTTCACAGACATACCCAGTTTCATATTTTTAAAAATAAAAAGCCCTCCATGCATAGCTCCCTTTTCCCCTTGTTTTAGGCCCCACGGGCGGGGAGAAACGGGAAAAACTGGTACCAGGAACAAGCAGTGATCCATTTTTTGGGGGTTTCCCCATGTGCTAATCCCCACCCCAGTTCTAATGGTACCCTGGGGGTTGCTATCCCCCTTTCCCCCTATAGTAATGGCCCCTTTCCCCAGTGCTAGAAGCCAGAACCAGCATGGCCCCGGAAGGAGGAGGTGCAGACGGTCACAGGGATGTGACGGGGGAAATGTCCCGGGGGTTGGTCTGAGCCCACCGGGGAAACCAGTGTTGTCTATATTGGATGGGGGTTACATGCACCAGCATGCTAGGAGCTTCCCCCTAGGACCAGCAGATCAATTCACCCCCCCCCAAACCATGGGCGCCCTTTTGCCAAAAAATTTAAAGGGTAACAAAGACCATCTTGGGGCTTTTTTCCCCTTTGTCCATACCCATATCCTATTTGTTTTTTGCACGTCGGGACCAGTAAAATTTATAGCTAAACCCCCTGTGTAGTATCGTTTGTTTTGTCCCGCCCAAAAAGGCCCAATTAAATTATATAACCCTTTAAATCCGGAGCTGGGCTGTTGTCTTGATCGGCCCGATCCCCATGTCCCTTTTTTGGGTTCTCGTTTACAAAGGGCCCAGTTCCGGCCCCTTGGAGGAGTCGGGAACAAGGCCTTATACCAAAATAGGAACTAGTGCAGCTACTGGGCTGTCAGAGTTCTGTTTCACCTGAATGGTGAAAACGGGATCTCTAAAAGGGCTGATAAGGGTTTGGGGAAAAGTGGGGAAATCCTTGCACCCCTTTGAGTCTTCCTGTGCCCATGGGGAAGGGGGTTAACTTTTGAAACCGTACCCCGGCCCTGACCTTGTATCCCCCGAGGGGGAGCGAAAATGAAATGAATACCCCAAGTTCCCGGGCCCTTGTGCAATTTTGATTTCTGAAATTTTGCTCCTGTTGTGATATTAATACACTGCTTTTTGTTGGCTCCAGATAGCTTTACTTTTTATCTATTACAGGAGTCATGTGGGCTATTGGGAAAAGGGGGTTTTCCCATAATTTTTAGAGGGGTTTTTAAAATAAAGTGTGTTTTTTTTTTAAAATTTTTAATTTTTTGAAAAAAATACTGCATTTTTTTAATTTTAAACAGAAGGAGTCACCATTTTAATAGCTGAAAAAAGGGGGGTGGTGATCACCTTTTCTTTTTTATAAACAGGGTTTTGCAACTAAATCGCCCGGGCCTTTTTAAGAGATAAAAAGGGGGGGCATGTAGGGGGCCTTTTCTTTGATGCCCATTTGAAAAGCCCCATTTGAAAAATATCATGGGTTGCCCTTTTTATTTTTTTCCAAAAGCCAATTTTGGGAAAATGATTTGGGTTTTAAAGGCATTCTGGGGAAAAAAATGTGTTGGGGGGAGTGGAAGGGTGGGAGATGGAAACCCTTTTTTTTTTCTTTCTGAAGCCACTTAGATTCCCGTGGGTTCCTGCAGCACCATGGATGAAAAAAGCCAGGATTGGAAAGAAACGGTTCCTTCAGGGTATTTTGACCAGGGAACCCGAAAGGCCCAAAGGGCCCGCTATTCCTAAAACAACTTGATAGTGTATGGGGCATGTCCCCGAGGGCGAGCTTTAAGTCTTAAAATTTCAATATACAGCGAAAGTACTATAGGGGATGCCCGAGGTAGCAGGGCACTGCTGGGCCCTTTAGTTTTTGTTTTGGGGGCCCCAAAAAACCTTTAAGTCACATAAAAATTTTAAAAAGTATTTTTAAAAGGCCCCAAAGGGGAGGTTTGGGGCTTTTTTAAAAGATTTTTCCCGGAAATGTTTCTAATTTTGATCGTTTAAAAATACAAAAATCTAAATTTCTATCCCCTTTTTTCAAACTTCTACTATCAAACAAACAATCTATCTATCTATCTATTGGTGTATGGAAAAGTATTTAAAATTCTTTAGTAATGTTGCTTATGTTAAATGAAGCAATATTGAGTTTTAGATGAAGGGTGGAGGCGAATGAAGCTGAGCTATGCCTTTGTCTCCATGGGCCCCATAGTAGCCACAAGGTCTTTAAAACTTTTGTCCTGTTTTAGTTGGGAGTCCTCCTCCAACCACCTTAGACTAGAAACAAATTGGGTTGTCTTTGGCCTGGTACATGTGTTTAAAAACTTTACTTGGGTGGGGGACAATGCAGGCGGACAGGACATGTAATAATTTTAGTCCCTTATTAAAATTGAAATTTTGGTTAAGTTTTTGAAAACTTGCCATGGAAGGGGTCATCGGGTACCGAATCTGGAGAGGCCCACAGTTTGTGGGGACTCTGGAAGAATAAGTATGAAAGCATTTTAAGGTTTAGGGGTTCTTATGTATGGAGAAGAGGGGAAAAACCCAAAGCAGCTGAGATCCATTCAATATAGTACAAAGGGAATTGTAACAGAAACGTCATTTTTTTTTTTACAATTCATGAGGCTTCTACATTTATACAGGGATCTCCCCAAAAAAGAAACATAAAAGGGAAAAACCGAAAAAATTCTTCCCAAAAAAAACCTTAGGGGCAAAACTATAAAAAAAATAATGAAGAATTAGTCAGGGCTTCACTAAGTGAATGGTGGTGGCTGTGGGAAATCGTTTCAACAGCTGGAATTAAAAAAATAAAAAATGCGGGCCCCTCCCCAGATTGCTTAGGATACTCTAAAAATCTCCCAAAAACAAATTATTTTAAAAGGGTAGCAACAATTTCCCTTGAAAACTAAAAAAGCAGAACAAACCTGCAAACACAAAACATTGGGCGGAGCCCCCAATTTTGGGGCAGACACCCGGAGGAAGGAAACTTGGCATCGGTTTCAGTAAAGTTTTAAGCTGCTCCGTTAAATAGCAACTTAAACATGCAAAGGGTATATACATGTAGTACAAATACACAGTCACGTCGTAATATCAAAACCACTTACTACATTTGACGTTGGCAGTATGTAGCTCATGAACGTATGAGCTGGCTTTGTGGGTATATAAGGTGTGTGATAAGTTGTCTACACACACACGTCTCATTGCTGCCATAGGTAAAAAGAAAATTTGATCAAAATTTTTAAAAGGGGATGATTTTTGGGTTTTTAGGAAAGGGTGCGGGAATTTTGACACTGCGCAGTTTGTGAACTGCTCTGGTGAATGTGTATAGTGAGTGGACAAATGGCACCATTGTGAATAAGTGACGTGGAAACTGTGGGGCACCACATGTCATTGATTTGAATATCAGCTTAAAGGGCGAAAGGGGCGGATGAAAAAACTTAGGGGGTGACTCCCCCCCAAAAAATGAATTTGGGGGCTCCCAAAGTGTGTTAAGAAACAGTTTATTAACCCCCTACTGCTATGCGGCCCCCGAGCAAAAACGTCCGTATCCTGCTAACAAAGATTTTGGTAGAAAAAGTTTTAATATTAACCCTTTACCCCCCGCAGCAGTTTTACCTTTCTGACAGAGCCCCATTTTTTTAAATTGCCTGTGCACTATGGGCGACATGTAGAAAGGGTTTTTCACCTTTTTTTGGGTACAACGCACCTAATGAGCTGGTACGTGTTAATGCCCCTTTAAAGGGGGCAGTCACATGTCAAATGCGCCAAACGTTGTGTTAGGCGCTTGTTTCGAAGATTGAACCTTTCGAAATCGCCTAGCAAAAAGGGGGGTTTTCTCCCTGACCTGAGGATTCGAAATAAAAAAGAATATAAAAAAACTATAATATCCCAAAAAAAATAAAAAAAATCTCCTATAAGATGTATTAAAATTAAAAAAATTTAAAATAATTTTACATTAAATAATGCATATGCGATGTTCAGATTTTTTTTCATTTTTTAAATTTGACCACTAAAATTTGAAATGTTTTTTGCTCTCTCACCCTTTATTCCAATACGGCAAGACCACACGGTACAGCCCGGTTTTCTGGGACCTGTGGTTCACCAAGCAGGATAGTACTGTAGTTTTCATTCACTGACCTGTATGCAAAAGACTTTTCTTTTATTTTTAACCTGTCTATAACCTTTATACATGTTTGGTGCCTTACTAATGTGCCTAAGTTCTGTAATGCACATAACACATAGACGAGGCGCGTCAAACTTTACACACCATATATGAACGCACAAAAAACACTTTCATACATTCAGGCGCATTATACACTGAAAATAAGACTCAATTATTCACTTCGATGCACCTTCCTTCATACATGTCGCCCTTTATGTGAGAATAACTGTTTGATACAATTACCCATCCATGTGATTCAGAGATTTTAAGTTAGTGCTTTAAGTTAGTAAGAAATTTTGGTTTGGACCAATCCTTGAAAATTTTTAAAAATGTCTACTTTTCAAACTTTAAAACCATTATGGGGTGCATATGACGCTTTGATCACTTTTTATTAAGGTTTTTGTGAGACATTTTAAACAAAATACAGCAATCCTGGTAGTGTTTTTTTTATTTGTAACAGTGGTCACCGTGCGGTGTAAATGACATGCTAGATTTACTCAGCAGGTTTATACGATTACATTGATACCCACTTGGTATATTTTTTATGTTTTACACAATGAAAACACTTTTATTAAAAAAGGAAAACATGTTTTTGAGAGCCATAACTTTTTTTTATTTTCTGTGTATGGAGATGTGTAGGGGCTTGTTTTTTGCAGGATGAGATGATGTTTTTATTGGTATAATTTTGGTGGGACAAGGCTTTTTGATCGATTTTAAATAAGTTTTTTGGAAAACAGGGTGAAGAAAATACTGTGATCCTAGTAATGTTTTTAAATTTTATTTTTAACAAGGCTCACCATGCAGTATACATGACAAGTTAGTTTTACTCCCTGGGTCAAGACGATTATGGCGATACCCAATTTTTTTTTTTTTTCTATGTGGAAGAACTTTAAAAAAAAAAAAATGCGGGATGAATTGACATTTTAATTAGCACTACTGTGGCATTTATATGAGTTTTTGATCACTTTTTATTCAATTTTATGTGCTACAGGATGACATTTTTTAATTTTTTTTCACGGTGTTCACCGTGTGGATTAAATAACATGACCAATTTATAGGGTAGGTCATTACGTACGTGACGATACCAATTATCATTACTTTATTTTTATTAGTTTTTGGGGCGATTGGCATTTGTAAATGGGAAAAGGGCAGTGTACGTGCTCTTATTTTATTTTTCGTGCTTGTGTTTTACTTTTTTTTTTTACTTTTTTATCTTTCTTTCACTTATCCACATAGGGTATTTGAATCACTGATCATCAGATCACTGATACAGTAGAGATCAGTAGAGAGCAGAACTGCTCTATAATGGTCTTTATGGCAACTGTCACTCACCATGGCAATACCCACAATGCATTGCGGGGCATGGTGATGTCACAAACAGCCCAGAAGTTTTTCTTACACTCCTGGGCTGTCTGGTACGGACACACCAGCGGTGCTGGGTCCGCTGCTGCACCTATAGCAGACAGAAGGAGCTCCCTCCTCCTGCCTTTGCTTTAGCTCCGGCGATCGTAATAGATCACGACAGCTAAGAGTTGATCAATGTGGCGTGAGGTAATATACTGACTTTCATATGTCGTGATCGTGCGGGGCGCGCTTGTGAGCCCGCACGATCTGCAGGACGTACCGGTATGTCCAATGTCGGGAAGGGGTTCATGGAAGTATCGAAATTGGACCTCGGCTGATTGGTTAAAGGTTGGCTTCTCAAATGAGTCACATACTCTGCTTCGTTGAATGGATGGACACTAACATATCAGACAAGAAACATATGATCTGGGGAATGCTTCTGTGATATTCTCTGGGCCACTCATCCATGTTGTGAGGAAAATGACAAAAGATGACAAGTCACCCCCCCTCCAAACTCAAATTCACTCAGATTGTAAAAGACATCCAAGCTCCCCTATTGTGCAACATATGTCATGAGGAAGCCATCAATTAAGCAAAAGGCAAATGTCCCCAATTCATATGCAATGCCTGAATGCTCCATCCGTAGGAAACAAAGCCAGCAGGAGGCCGAGCCTCAAAAGGATTTTCCGTTAATTTCATTAACACCTGGCCCAGGCTACAGTACACATGTGCTCTCAGACCCTTGCATCAAAGAGATGAACCATGCCGATATTTCATAAGGATTTATGGGAGAACCCTGCATCACAGGTCCACCCCAGTTTCATATTTTTAAATATGAAACTTCCCACACACATAGCTTTAACTCCCACGTTTATAGGGTACACGGGAAGGGAGAAACCAAAGGCTGGTCCTAGAAATGAAGCAGACGACCAGTGTTTGATACCAAGTGGTAGCTTAGACCCATCCAGTTTTGATGGTATCACTGGCTCAGTTCTGTCTCAATGGCCTGTCACAATATGACCCATTTTGTGTCCAAAGCGAAAAACAGCATGGCACAGAGGGAGGAAGTTTCCATTGGAAGGAGGTTTGCCGGGCCAAAGGGCCAACCAAAGTAAATAGACCATCCACTCCCTCTTTCTGTACTTATACCTATTGCTTTGCACTTTTAACCAATATCGTAAATATACCCCTATGTAGTATTTTTTTGTCTAGTGTGCCCCCTCAAAAGGCGTTAAAAACTTTAAACTTTAATCCGAGCCGGTCTGTTTTGTTTGATGCCCTGGTCTAAAACGTGCCCCTATTCTCGTCTCTGAAATATGCTACCCAAGGGGGTTCCGGCCTTGTTATAATCTGAAGGGCCGGTTGATAGCTAACGAGGGGAAATGCTGGCGTCTACAGGCTGGGAAGTTCTGTTTCACCATGTGGGTAAGGATCCCTCCCAGTCTTCAGGGTTTTTGGGAAAGTAGGTACCTCTTGCAATCCCGGGTCTTCCTGTGCCCTTTTGGACAGGGGTTAACTGTGAAAACCTATTCGGCTGACCTTTTTGCACCCCCAGGGGGACCACAAAGTCAAATTTCACCCAAATCGGCCGTGATACTCAGTGGGACGGGCTTTTTCCCGCATGTGGAATGCAGTCCCCCAAAGATTTGGATATGAAACCATCCTTGAGATCAATAAACACATTATTTCTGTTTGCTTCCCCGGGGTGGGTGGAATCTTGCACAAGAAAAATGTGATATATCACAACTAGAAATTTTTGACTTGGGTTTTAGGGGATAACCCAAAACTTTCAAGTGACCCCCTGGCCTTATTTAGTGCTCCCAGACCACTATTTGTCCGTGCGCAAAAGAAGATACTTGGATATTAGCTGGTTTTCATAATAAGTGACCCCGACTGTGATAAAATTACTAGTTGAGTCCTATTATTTGCCATCATAAATTTCAAGGTAATAAACTAATATGAGGTTTAAATTAAAAAAATCCAGAGATTTTTATATATTTTATGAAATTGTTAATTACCTTTGATTACCACAGCAGTTTATACTAATTTTAAAAAAATGCACATAACATTCGGCTTGTTCCTAAAAAGGTAATGCACTCCCTTACCTAGGTGTTTAAATGTCACTTTATTGATTTTTGCTTTTAATTTCTTATTATTCAGGGTTTATATTTTTCCCAAACTATTTACAGGTTGCACAAACGCCTACATATTCCTGCCCCTGGGGCCCCTACATTTCTATAGGTGTCAGTTATTTTTGGATCTTGGATGCAGCACACCCCCAAATCTTTCGGCAAAGCTAATTTGTTTTTAAGGGTGTGAGGAGAGGAAACACATGGACCTGTGGCTGCGCTTCCTTGGAGAACAAAAGGAGGGGGGCATTGAGTTTTGGGGCATGGTCAATCCTTTTTTTACTCTGGCATCTTAAGTTGGGAGAGTCAAAAAATTTCCCCATACGCTTAAATGTTTGGGTGCAAATTTTAAAAAACCAAAGTTGCAAATTTTAGGCGCCTCCAACTTTTTTAATGTGCAGTGGCCTCAGGAGGGGTTTGTCGGAGAAACCATCATTATGAAACCATCTGCTGTTTGTATGGGCACAGCTCAAATAAAAAACAGGGCCTCTTCACCGTTTACCAGCTCAGTACATTGTAGCGGCTTGAGTGCGGTGCAGTGATTGGCAGACTGACCCCAGCCAGGATGAGCACAAATTTGAATACCCTGCACAACTGTTTTTGTTTGCTAAGCATGTTTTATTAAATAGGCCTCTTGCTTGAAACAGAGGGCCCCTTTAAACAATGATCGTGGGGTTGCTGTGAGGGGGCCATGAATTTGTATTGAGGGCTTATCCTTGGGATCTCAAAATGCCTTTTTAGGCGGGTATACATTTTTGGAATACCTTTGGGTTAAATGGGTATAAATTTAGAAAAGGGTCATAAACTGTGATGTGCTGGTTTTTAAACAAATATTCCCATGGGGTTTGGATGCCCTCATAACACCAAAGGCTTTTTATTGGGGGCCCCAATAGAGAGGGAAAAAATCCTAATTTGGGTTATACTTGAGGACCCACCGGGGGCGGGTTAAAAGGTAATGATTTCCGCCACCCACTCTAACTTCTGCTATGCTAACATTAGGAATGTACAAAATGATGTTGGGGGTCCCAATGGGGGGGGCCGTTAGTGGAAACCATCCAAACCCCCCCCCACTGTGCCATGTACCAAAAAGTAGGGGGTAGTAGTTATATAATATTTACTATTTCAGTTTTCTCTCTCTCTTCTATGCAGTAAGTCCCGGGAAAAATTGAACTCTGCCCTTCAATGAATGCATTTGCTATTAAGTCACCCCCTAGAACGGGCAATTACTTCTACTTTTACTAACTACACTAAAAAAAAATAATAATAATAATAATAATAATAATAATAATAATAAATATTCTGTTAAAAATCAAATCTTCAAGGAGATTATGGTTTCAGAAAAAAAAAATTTTGATAGATGGTTAAATGAAAACAAAAAAGATTTTCAAATATAATTTTTTTATTAACTCCTTATCCCCTTTAAAGACTCTGCTTACAGTCTTTAGTGAAAAATCTTTGCTACCCCCAGAAAATATAAATCTGTCTTGGTGATGGATGGGACACGGGTATTTGGCACATCCATTTACAATAATTGTCACATACCCGGGCCATTCTAATCCCGGGGTTTATGAGGCATTGCGTAAAAATCGTCATCGGGTCGATACGTCAATTTTCATACCGTATCCCATAATAGATAATCGCGAGCCTTAAAATTTGGAAGAGGAAAAAACACTTTATTCTTTCACCCAAAAGGGGAGGGAAGTTGGAATTAACATCCAAAACGTAAATGGGGTAGTGTACATCTTAAACACACTTAGGTTTTTAAAATCACAGAAAAAAGTTAAGACCTTTACTATCCCTGTCTTGTACCACACTGACCCCCTTTAAAACCCCTGACCCAAAATTAAAAAGTGTAGAAGGCAGTATTTCTTTAACCACCATTTTAGTTGAAATTCAATTGTCATCCTTTTTGGACCACAGCATCACCCTGAAATCTACATGAACCACAGATTAAAAAGTGCTGGAAAAAGGAGTCTTTCAACCACCATTTTAGTTGAATTGGACATTGACTATACCTGTCTGGGCCCAGCATACCCTAAACCGCAGACCCACAATTAAAAGTGCCAGAAAAAGGAGTCTTTTAACAACCATTTAGTTGAACGGGGCATTGATATACGTCCTGTACCACAGCATGACCCTAAAACCCGTTTGACCCCCAAAACAAAGTGGCACTATGTTTTTTTACGTGACTGTCATTTAGTAATATTTTGGGAACTGACATTTGTTTACAGAATTTATTTTGGGGAAATTTTATTTTTAGTTATACATTATTATCATTTTGCTTTTTTTCAAGTGTGTAAATACAAATACACCCCTCCCTGCAGATTTTAAGGGTTTTTTTAAACCCTGTAGTGGGAAAAATTTGTTCACACCCATAAATAATACAAATTCCTAATCACCTTAGTTTAGAAGACATTTTCCCTCCTCTTCTGAAGTGATTCAGCCAATCAATTCATTGGTTTATTTTTCCTCCAAATCCTTCTTCAGGATTAGGGACAGCTCCATGGAGATCAATGATGTGACACCATTGTGACTCAGCCCCTGAAAATGTTAGCCTCAAATTGTGCAATTGTGTCCAGCCGCTGGGAGGCCCTTTTTGACACTACTTAAACCTCACTGAAAATCACCTTTTTCAAAATATGATTTTTTAGGAGAAATTTGAAGCTCTCCTGATTGCCCCTAACGGTGAGAGCCCAGTGCTGCCATCAGCCATTGTTTACAAGGGAGGTCAGCTGCCAGGGCAAGACATAACAGTGGGTGCGGTGAGAGCCCAGGCTTGCGTCCCGTATCTATTACACGCAGGTTTTCAGATGCCTGGGACGTGTGACAGTGGGTGCGGTGAGAGCCCAGGCTGGCGATTCCAGTATCTATTAAACATGGTAAAAAATGCCCTTAATGGACGCAGCAAACCGAATAACAGTCGTGCTGAAGCAGAGTGCGGGAAGTGTGAGGGTAAGACCTCTGCCTTCCTCAGTACACTGTCAAGACCTGGGTAGCGCTCGCCCCTCCGTATGGAGTGCGGTCCAATGGAGCTTCAATTGAATTACTGGTGGTTAACTGCTACTGTTTCCCCAGGTGACACTTTTTCTTGGATTCTTTTCTCTATTTTTACTCAACGTGCTAGAGGAAATAACCTACATCTGGTCAAGTCTTCCTGTACCTCCCTTGTGCAATTCAGAGGAATTTTTTTACCAGCTATTTTGTACATGCAAGTTTTTTAGTAGTTTAATTCTTAGAAAACTCATTTTTAAAATAGGATGGGAGTCCAACCATGTCTTGTTTCTCTTTTTTTAGTTATATTAAATGGTTGTCTCAATACAGGGATTGTAGCTATGTTAAAGATCTTGCAAAAACATGTCATTTGAATATGTGTCCAGTAACAGTGTCATTACCTTTTCCTGTTTCTGACAGCACTCTCACCCTTGAGCCACTCTTGACAATTGTGAAGAAACCAATGTCTGTTAGAAACAACATCTTTTTACCAATAGGACCTGTAGTCAGCTTGCTTGTCACAGCTAATGCCCCAAAAATTCAAACTTGACAATGAGCCACTTTTGACAATTGTGAAGAACACATGTCTGTTAGTATCAAACATCTTTTTTTAATGTTTTATAATAGGACCTGTTACTATTAGCTGACATGTCACAGCACTGACCCCTAAAAATTCAAACTGGACCCTTGAGCCACTTTTGACAATTGGAAGAACAAAAGTCTGTTAGAACTAATTTTTTTTATAATAGGACTGTAGTATTGTGCAGTTCAAAGCAGCTTGACCAAAAATTAATTATCAGGCCACTGTTAAAAATTGTGTGGGAGAAATGCCACTTACAAAACCACATTTCTGTTCCAAAGGACATGATTTTAAGCTGTATCTCAACAGCAACATGGACCCAAAAATTATAAAGATGACTTCTCTGCCACTATTAAAAAAAATTGTGATGGAGTAAATGCACTTAGAAGCCACTATTTCTGTTCCAAAGGACCATAATTATTGCTGTATCTTACAGCAACTGACCTCAAAACCTTTGACAATGCGAAAACTTCTTAAAGATAAAGTGAGTAAATGGAATACGATGTTGTCACGAAACCTTGGCTGTACTTTTCAGTCTCCTCACAGACAAAACAGCAAAATGAACTGTTGGGAACTGAGATAAATATTGCAATAAGGAATGATCATTTTATAATATAGTTTTCAAGAGGACCATTTCTGTTGAAGTGGTATATGACTGTAGATGGCAACTATATCGGTGACCTCGGCAGTGGGGCCAAAAACATCATCAGAGATCCATGCCTGAATTCATCTTGATGAAAGTCAAATGATAAACATTTCTGTGGGAAAGCCGGAGCGTTTGTCTGTAATGGACTCCTCCAGTGTGATGAGGTACGCTCAGATATGACGACTGGCTGCTTGGGCTGGACAACACCTCTATGGGCGTGGCGTGCGAGATGGGCCATTCGTCCATTTTGGATACCCAGTGTCTGTTGGGTCCGGAGCATACAAAAAATTACGGTGTTGAGACGCAGATAGTTGTTGCTCCATGATCTTTAAGACTGAGTCTCTTGTGTGTTTGGATGTGTGCCCTGCATTGGCATGCGGTATGGTGAGGTGGTTAAATTAAGATTGCCTGCAGGTCTACCATTAGGCTTACTGGCCACACTTGCCTGCTAATGCCGCTTAGGCTACATTGGCACTATACTGCTGTCACGTCGCTGATGTTGTTCCACCGTGCCATTTCAAGAACGTGAAGCAGACGCACCAGAAATCCCCATTTGATCAATCACAAGGTCCCCATTTCCTGCATTTTACTCTCTATTTGGGGGGGGTGGAAGGAAAGGTGGTTTTGTTTTGTACCGGGGGCCCAGGAGGGTGGCCACCCAGTAATGATTTTCATTTTAAGGGCCTTTTAATGCGAGGATCATGTTGGAGGAAATGGAGATCCAGCACTCAGGAGAGGGGGAGCCTTTTTCCCAAGCCCTGGGTCGAGGGGCACTAGAAACTGATCTTCCTCATCTTCCTCCTCCGCCTCAATTCGCCCAACTCTTTAAAGGCAGGGACGTCGGAACGTGATGTTAGGATACCCCCTCCTCCTCCTCCGTTTCCCTCCCACAGCTTCAACACACCCTGACTTCCTGAATGATCCCACCCGGAGTGGCCCCGCCTTGCACTACCCTGGCCCCCAAACCATCCCTAATGAAGCCCCGTAAAATTTGTGAAACTGTAGGGCCTTGTGGTTTCGACGGAGAGAAAAGGCCCCATGCCGCATCTGTGTCCGTTTCCCCCCCGTCGTGGCGGGACCCGTTGTTTCAGAGTGTCCCCAAAGATCGTTCCAGAACTAAGTCACCCCAAGTCATCTGAAAGGGCATTTTCCGCATGACATTTTGGTGGTTCTTCAAAAATGGCAAAGGTGGTGCAAAAGCTCTTTCACTTGACCCACCTCGGTGGTCAAAAACCCCCGAGGTTGCACCGCTGTTGTCAGGGCCCTGTGTCACTTCGTACTGCGTAATGGCATTGCGCTGCTGCCACAATCGCTGGAGCATGTGGAGGGGGAAATTCAGGTGTTGCACATCAACAATGAGACGTTGACGGGGGCCGAGTGACGCTGAAATGCAGAGCGGAGAGCAGGGTGACGGCGGAAGTGCGAACTTGACCTGGCTTCCTCAGCAGAGTCCAGAACCGGTAGTCTTTAGAAATTTTTGGACGCAGGTTCATGCATGTGCAGGCAAGGATGTGCTCCAGCTACGATCTTAAGGCAGTCAGCGATTTCCGTTATCGCCACCCCTTGCCTGGCCAAGGTTTTGTCACCACCAGTGCTCGGTCTCGTTGCGAAGAGCTGTCACAGCTCCTGACTGTGTGTGGATGGTCTCCAAGAAGATTAATTTAACCGGCTGGTTTCTCTGGGCGTGATGCCACCGAGGACTTTGGGGAAAGAGCCTGCACTATCCTGCGGTTTTTTGAAGAGGTGCGCCGAGCTGAGAGCCACTTTAACCCAAAGACATCCACCAGCTCACCGTGGTTGTCACAGAGATTAGCGCCTTGGCGGTGCTTATAGTCCTTGTGTCTGTGGTAGTGGACTTTTCGGCCAAGATGCAGCAATGCGTTTTGAATTTTAGATGACACGTGGTTTGGCCAGGGCAGGACGGCTTTTCTGGCAAAGAATGCCTGTCGGCTTTGGTATTGGGGCAGGCATGGGCCATGAGTGGCAGAACCCATCTGTGTCCACAAGTGAAAGGCATATTTCAGGCCAAGCTGGCAATGCGAATTCAGGCTTTTGCTTTGGGTTGTTTGGGTTTAAGTGTTTTTCTTGCTCCCAAACCGGGAAAGGGACAGAAGCTGGCTGCTAGATGGCCGAGGGGCGGCGTGCGGGGTCTCAAATGGCGGAAGGAGAAGGGGTGGAGGGTCTCTGGTGGTGTGGAGGTCCCGGGGTGAAGGTGGAGGCTAAGCGGAAGGCTGATCCTGATCAGGGACTCTGAGGGGACATGGGCAGTGAGGAAGGTTTGGGTTTGGTGGGGAGGGAGGGGGGAGGAGGCGGGACAGAGGGTGTGTAACAGTGGTTGGAGGCCGGCGGTTGGTTTCTGCCTTTTTGGCCAAGTGTCTGCCTCGACTTAACTCATGCATTCGCTGCATGTGACAGAATTGGTTGGTGGTGGTTAAACCTAAGGTTCTTGCTCTACTTAGCGGTTACGGCAAAGGCGGCATATGACATGCTGGGTGAATCAGAGGCTTGCTCAAAGAAGGCCAGGCTTGAGAGGTCCTGACCTTTTTGACGGGGATAAGGGGAGGAGCGGGGTTTACGTGACCGTGGCTGGCGAACCCCTATCAGCGGACCTTCTCCCGACGCCCTCCCTTTTTGAGGCGGGCCCCGTCGGACACTACCCATCGTTTCCTCCCTCGTCAGTGATGAAGCGCTCGCAAGCAATTCTGCTGAAAAGACCAGTTGGATCCGCATGTCGTCATCATCATCATAAAACCAGGTGGATTTGGTCGTCTGACATTCTGCACCAGGAGCTGGGGCTACAAGAAAGAGTTGCGACCGCCGGGATTTTGCCGATTGACCGCTTCCTTCTCCTCCTTGTGGCATCAGTAATGGCGTCAGAGCAGCAAAAATCTCTTTTGGGCCTCTGATCTTTTAACATGCCTTCTGACCCCAACCGCATTTTGTAATCAAAGAGGTCTTCAGAAAATGGATTATCCACAGTGGTGGGTACACGAGTTGACATTTGGGCTGCCTTTGCTTCATGTTGGACGGATGATGATGATGCTGATTTACGACATTTGTGGCCGTGACTGGGAGGACGAGGAGGTAAGACTGCTGATGCGGTTGCATTAACCCCTGAGAAAAGTTTGGCGACGCTGTTCGTTACTGAGAAACACAGGGCCCCTGACCCCAGCGATGACAGGCCTAACGGTCCTCAAACCGACAATCCGCTGGCTTGCGTGTTGTCGCCAGCACTGGAAGGAGTACCTTCTCTCGTACTGCTACCTCCATGTCCTACCCACCTCTTTGCTCGCTTACCACCTGCATTTCGTTCCATGTTCAGAAAGATAAAATTTGAAAGGGTATGGAAGAGTTTTGGAACGTCTCTTATTAAAAGACGGAAATCACAGCTATTCTCAAATCCCCCAAAATCAAAACAAAATTTGGCTGGATTCAAAATTTAACTGCAAGGTGGCTCTTCAACAATCTGGACTGGCAAAAGTTGCAAAAAACACGTATTGAAATGTATACGATAATAAAAGGTATTTTTGGCACCTAAACAATTCACCTGTGGTTTACTACACAATTGTGATTCAAAAATTTAACTGCAAGGTACCTCTATCAACAAATCTGGACTGTGCAAAAGTGCAAATACACGAATCTGAAAAGTATAAGGATAAAAAAAGGTTTTTTTTGGCACATATCAATTCACCTGTGGTGACTACACAATTGCTGGATTCAAATTTAACTGTACGGTACCTCTATCAACAAATCTGGACTGGGCAAAAGTGCAAAGAACCGTATCTGAAATGTTTAGGGTAATAAAAGGTATTTTTGGCCCTATCAAATTCACCTGTGGTGATTTCACAATTGCTGGATTCAAATTTAACTGCAAGGTACCTCTATCAAAAAAAATGGACTGGGCAATAGTGCAAAAGACACATATCTGAAATGTTTACGGATAATAAAAGGTATTTTTGGCACCTATCAATTCACCTGTGGTGACTACACAATTGCTGGATTCAAATTTAACTGCAAGGTACCTCTATCAACAAATCTGGACTGGGCAAAAGTGCAAAAAAAAAAGTATCTGAAATGTATTTCGGATAAAAAAAAGGTATTTTTTGCACCATTTCAATTCACCCGTGGTGACTACACAATTGCTGGATTCAAATTTAACTGCAAGGTACCTCTATCAACAAATCTGGACTGGGCAAAAGTGCAAAAAAACACGTATCTGAAATGTATACGGATAATAAAAGGTATTTTTGGCACCTATCAACCTGTGGTGACTACACAATTGCTGGATTCAAATTTAAATGCAAGGTACCTCTATAAACAAAGTTTAACTGGGCAAAATTAAAAAGAACACCCATCTGAAATGTATACTGATAATCAAAGTGGAGTTTTGCACCCAACAAATAGACCTGCCCGTTATTAGAAAAGATCTGTATCCTAATATAAGTTCAGGCTGGTCAATATCCAAGTAATATTTCAACAGTAAACTGTTAATAATAAAGCTATTGCAATGCAATGTCTGCAATACAATATCCAGTATTCTTTAAAGAGCTTGTCTGTGTTCGCCCGGTAGATGCTCCTTTAAAATTCTCTGCCTAACTACCTAAAATCTGCAAATCTCTGATCTGAGTTCTAAGGATCACAGCTAAAAGTAGAGCCGTCTCTGTGAACAAATAGAATAATTTCGCTGAGCTGTTTGCACAGAGGCAGAGCGCACATCCTACTGCTTTGAGATACTGACACACACTGATCATGAACAGGAAGGGCTGTTCTATGTAAAATGAGGTCATGTGATTTTTCCAGCAAATCGCAACCATACACATCCCAGTCATGACGTCGCACACACATCTCACCCTGCTCTATTCTGTAAGCTGATTTGCTGGCTGCCAAAATGACAGGAAGCTCTGAAAATGGTGCGATATTAATAGATTATGCACAGATTTTAACCTAAATTATCACGTGATCTAAAAAATCCGATCGTAAATACCGTGCCGATTTCAACTTTGTCGATAATAATCGCTCAACACTAGTTGGTGGCCTATCGTCCATGAGAACAAAGGAATGGCTATCTAAGCATGCTTTGTGCCTGATCCTTCTTTTCGAAACATCTACCATCGGCGAGATTTGGGACATCTCCACACACAGTAGATGGTCAGCCAGTCCCACCAAAAAATTTGAGGAATTAGCCAATATTTCTAATATAGCCACCCTTAGAACTGCAAAATTTCTGGATTGGTTGGGTTGGAAATTTACTGTGAAACATGTTTTTATGAATTTATTTTGTAGTCTGTCTGAATTTATTTGTGTGGCTATAAATGCTGTGGATGGCTGAAGAAACAAAAGATCAAAGAAGCCTCTGGGGGAAACTCTACAGTGGTCGGGAGAAGTCACAGTGGTCTGGGCTGTGTAGAGAAGAAAATAACCAATCTAAAGAGGACAACATCTGAGTCACTGGATTAGGCCTGGTTTCCACAAAGAAACACTACTTTTTTATGGTGATTTTGATAGCCAATAGTCTATAGCAGCACATTACATACACAGTGTTTTTTTGTGCCTTTTCTTCCATCAGTGTTTTTTTTTTTAATCAAAATGCAGCATGCTTGGCATGTCCAGGCTTCCCTACAGGATTTGGAAAAAAATCAATTAAAAACATATGTACAACATGACGCTAAATTGAAGGCCAGAAAAAACACCACTAAAAAGGCATATTACATTTCTCTCATGACTAAAATTATTGTATTAATCAAGAGAGAGAAAACTTTTGAATCATCTCTGTTTAAAATACTATGGTCAACATATTTGAAATGGCCAGTTTTCTGGCATACTTTGCACCAAAAATCTGTCATAGCCGGTTCTATAGATGTATGAACAGTGGTCCAATCGGCGCCGGCCCTGACACTTTGCAATGTGCCAAAGATTTGGGGTGTCCTGGGGCATGTCGCACCACCTTCGTAGAATTAGACACATTTATGAATGTTTGAGGCCAAACCCAGGCACATAACACTTAGAACACCCAGACCAAGTTAATGGTGGTTTGCCTGAGCCAGACTTGTCATATTTGCACTACACTGTGCCTGTATGTATGAACTGCAGAAGAACAGGTTCATACAATCTGGTGCAGTCTATACTAACTTAAAGCGATTTAGAACTGGCCTGTTAGCGAAAACGTTCATACATGTTGCCCTATGTTCTGATGTTCCTCTGTTACTAATCCTGGAAATGTATAAATAAGGCCTGGCCTACATGGAAACATTTTGTCACGCAACTAGCTAAATAAGAGTGTGAAGCTACAGCTTCAGTGCAAAGCAATACATCGAGCAGCTTGTGGACTGCAGCGGTCACTTGATAGTTAAATCAGATGCAAAGTCACTGTGTATCCCCTGCTTAATTGACAACTTGCATTGCTAGAATGTCTGATACTGTCAGTAATGACTGGATACAGCCCTTTGACAAGGGGAAAAGTAACACCCAGTTGTCAACTTATGAATACATTTCCAGATGGAATTACAAAGAAAGAGCATAATGTAGCGTTCTAAGAAAAGATATCTAAGGATTGTGATATCATGGGTGATACAAGTACTTACTAAAACAGACGGGTAAGCAATGCCTCTTTAATGGTTATGTACTCTCTCACTACTACATTTACTAATAAAGTCAGCAGCATCCTAATACTCTGCAGAGCACTTGGGTAGAACTTGTGCATAACCATTTTGTGGTCACTGTATAGGTGTATTATCACTTACATTGTTGCTTATACAGGGGACAGTGTACACTGTCCCCTGACTGTATGTCCCACTTTTTTTTGCTTCTTTTAGTAATACATCAAAAAAACGTTTAATGGTATATGGAAAAGGTTGCTTAAATAATTTTTAACTGGGAAAAAAGATGTTATATGTTTTCTTTAAGTTTTTAAACAATTTATTCAAAGGGGTTTTCCAAAAGTACTACCTGCTCATAAGTTGTCGGGCATGATCAAAATAGTAAAAGAAAAACCTTGCTTTGTAAGTCAGCACCACCACTGTTTCCTGTCATCCTGGCCATGATGAGACTGTTCATTCCTTACGTGACCCTCCAGTGGTGTCTTGCTGGATACACTGCATATGATTGAGTGTAGGGCCTTGTGAAAACTGAAGAGTTAGTACTCCTGGAATACCCCTTTAACTTATTTTACTTTTTATGTTAGTTTTTCTAGGGCCTTGAACATATATGAGCATAATACACTGCAATAATTCTGTACTGCAGTGTACTAACATGGTGCACCACACATAAAAATAAAACGGACATCAGGGCCAGAACGTTGGGAAGGTGAAGGTAGGTGACGGCACCTACCTTCCCAGGCCGAAAGGGGTGCAAGAAGGTTTGGGTTGGGATGAATTTTTCATTGGTGAGGGGGCCCTATATGCCTTATTTGCCTAGGGCATCATAATATCTTGTCCCAGTTCTAAGTGGCACCCTATACAGTATAGGCCTTATTTATGTGCAATTGTAATACTAGCAATCTCCTCTCTCATGGATAGAAGCCATGTGAGTGGTTGTTCATTAGTAATTTTGCACTTGAGCAATATCCCCTGTATGGTACTGAGGCTTTTCAGCATACTGGTGTAAACTGGTTCTTATCCAATGTGCAGTTTTTGTGTAAGCAAGTATTTATCAATAAACTGCACCTTTGCAATTTCTCCCAAGCAGCACTGGGGTTTATATTGCCTCCTACTGGAAATGTTTTTGTGAAGCCATGGAGCTGTGATTATGGCCGTGTGTCTGTGTTTTATTGCAGTGTACAATGCCTCAGTGACAAACTGGGGTGCCTAGGACCCACTAGTGGAGTTGATTCTGGGGCCCACTGGTTGAGCTAATTTTGCTGGCCCACACTACAGTTCGTGTATCTGCCATATACTCTGCCATTTGCTTATTGCTCCTTTTTCTCTGCCTTTTTGCATCTCCCAAGGATGCATAAAAAAGCAGCCTTAAAATCAGCTCCAGGGCTGCCATGCTAAAGGGCCCACTGAGGGTTTCCTATGAGGGCCAGTCCTAGCCTGCTATGCCTGTTAGTTTAACACCAACAGACACCTTACTAGACCAGGCCTGCACAATATATGGCCTGTGAACCACAAAAGGGTTGTGGCTTGATTAAAATCCACCCCAAAATGAGCAGTAAATCTCAGTTCAGAAGCTTTCCCAGGCTGTCCTACCTCTACATCCTGCAATAATGTACAGGTCTGTACTAGACAGTGCCTCTAGTAGGGCCTAATAAACTTAGGGTAGATTCACACCTACAGTTTGAAATATGTTGTAAAGGGAACCCGTCGCATAGATTATGCACCACTTGCTGAGGACAGCACAGGCTAGTGTCAGACATGTTGTTTCCAGCGCTGTGTCCCTTATTCTGTAAGATGCTGGAGTTTTAGAGCATTTAATGTTCAAATCTTATTCATGAGCAGGTGTTAGCCCCGCCCACCAAAGGCTATCCCTGCCCACTTGGCAGTTATTCTCATGTTTCTACCTATTCAAAGTAATTTGAAAACTGCAGATTTGTGCACTAAATACTCTAGAACTACAGCACCTTACAGAATAAGGGACACAGCACTGAAAAACAGCATGTCTGACACTAGCTTGTGCTGTCCTCAGCAAGGGAGCATAACCTATGTGACAGGTTCTCTTTAAACTGATATATTAGAAGAAAAAAATGTACATTAACAGAGACCAACTGAAGTATGATAATCTGTTTTCTTAACTGATTGTTCACAATTATCAGTTGAAAAAACAGATACTTTTTTGATAACAGTTGAAATGAGTTTTTCAGCAGTTTAAAATCGATTTTTTTAGGTCTGATATTTTTTCACATGTTCAGAAACTAAAAATGGATCCTTTAAGCGGACAGAAGAACTGGATGACCATTCATTTATATTAGTTTCACATTTCATTAAATGTAAGAAAAAAAACGTTATACTCCTTTCCATCAGAAATCCATTTTTTTTATGGAAACAATAATGTAGCAGCTTCTGCTATGTTTACCATAAAAAAAACTGATTTCTAATGGAATGGAGCACAGCTGAACCCAAATCAATGGGAGACCATTCATTTTCATTTCAGATCTGTTTTCAGTGTCTCAAAACGGAAAAGAACAACAGAATTCACCCAGGTGTGAATCCGCCGTTACTGGTATGACAGTTAGACCCCCGGCTGCCAGCAAAATCCAATGACACCTGCACTTTCTTTGAACTGGATTGAGTTGATCTCCAACCATGGCCACCACATGTCCTCTGTTTATAACAGATGTCATCTGCTGGTGATGGAGCAGGCACAGTTTCTATAGCCATGCAGCTCCTGAAAGTACTGCGTGTAGTGCTGCGACTAGTTAGTCTACACCAAGGTGTACTTTTATGTCCTAGTGTGGTAAGAGGTTAAAAAAATGAATCATCTTGTTGCAATATATAGGGCAAATGGTATTAATGCATCCATCAATGTTGACTACAGCATCTAAAGGTTTAAATGGCTGGGGTCAGCACTATCTGTTATCTGTAATGTGCCTGCCTGTGCTTCTGCTGTTCCTTATTGCCATCAAAGGCGCATATGATCCACCATAACCCTTCCAACCTTGAGGAAAGAAGGTTTAGCAGACAGCCTGTAGGGTTGGCTAATTAGCCAATTAGGAGGGTGAATCAGCAGACCAATCAAGGAGTTTTATTATTTAAAGGGGTTGTCTCACTTCAAGGATTGCTTTTTATGTTAAAGATCTTGCAAAAACAAGTTACTTTGTAATATGTCCAGTAACAGTGTCCTACCTATTCTGAAATTTCCCCTCTTGTATGGGATTCATCAGCTCCTGTGGTCGCTATAGCTACAGACCTGGCTTCTACTGCAGCCTAGTAGAAGCCAGTAAACACGCCCCTGAATTCAAAGTGAAACCAAGAAAACAGGACTGTGATAACATGAATCAATGTAGTGAGACAACCCCTTTAAGTCTGATTTGTCCATTTTCAGCCATTTGGCCAGTTATTGTGTCTCTGTATGCAATCTGGTTCATGTTTGGATTGCTAATTTGAATCCGACCAATTTCTGACTATCCCTATAGATTATCCTTGCTTGATTTCCTGGATTTGACCCGCACTGTCTCTTGACCCTTCATTGCCTGTTCCTCTGTCTTCTTGTTCTCTCTGTGTTGACCCAGCTTTGCAAATTCTGCTGCTTGTTTTCAATATGACTTTGGCATATGCTCTGACCTCTCATTATTGATCTTTGTTCTGGATCATGGTCTTTAGCTTGTCATCAGCTCCACCAGTCAGCAGGTACTATGCACACACAACCTGGGGATTCATAGCAGCAAAGTCCAGATCCTTTTAGAGAGTTTATAGGATGAACAAATGTATTCCCTTAGACTTTGCAAAGTAGAGGGGCTAGCAGCAAGAAGTATTCTTGTTTGACATGCAATTGCCCTAGTACTACATGATCCTGGTTGTTAGAGTGGGGTGACCACTCTGTAAGACAGCTGGTGATGGCGTACGCACAGCTACTCTGCAGAGACATCACTGTTATGACTATCATATCAATTTGAAGGAGTTGCATAGTTTCCATGACTTATGAGTACTGTACATCATGAAGTAGGAAGGGTTTAAATCTATAAGTAAAAGGGATTGGTGCTATAAAGATATAATTAAAAATGAATGAGCACTGAATTTTGGACCTAAAACAACAGGGTGCTAAAAAGTGAATACACACTTATCGTTAATGAATAAAAATGATTTTCAAGAACTTTCAAAAGTTGCATTGTCTCAACAGATGTCCAGTTGCTCCTTTAATAGATGCAGGTTTGGTGACTGGCTGCAATGGTCACATTGATGACATCAACAATGGCACATGACTTCTGCAGCCAATCAGTGGCCGCAGTGGTGCCTATCCATCTGCCAGGACCAGCAGGAACCAGAAGACGCGGTGAGAGCACTAGCAGCGCTGGAAGAGAGGAGAGTGGGGATAATATATATTTAATAATAAATAAAAATAAATAAAAATATAAAATATTGTAATTATTTTATTGATCGAGCCTACACCCTGGAATTTGTCTTCACTATGCTACTCCTTCTACTATTGTTCTTTGTGTACTTTTGTGTACTTTTATACTACTGTACATCGGGGAAAAAATATGGAAACTGTACCAAAAACTGCATGTATGATTCCAGCCTTAGAGAAAACAGCATTATGGCCCTTGTAAACATTTCTTCCACCCTGAGTTGCTAAGAGCCTAAACATTCGAGAAGAAAAATTCTCCATGAATTATATAATTAATAGCATAATCTCAAATTAAACTGCGACACAAAAATACAACATTGTTTACAATGCTATATCTTGGTGTGTGAGAGATATTAAACAAATGCAAAGCATGGAGCAACCGACATAACCATTTTTATTGGAAAGATGTTAAAAAGTTAATGAAAAAGTATTACACGTAGAGACAGCAATGTGTTTGGGACAGGGATTTATTATGGGCTTATTACTATACTGAGCACTGGTAGGATTGCATAATAATAAATATGTATTAACTTCTGTACAGAGTAAGCACCCATAATAAACTCCCAGCTTTGTAATAAGCAAATATAAATGCTAGATTATCATAAATACCTGGCTCCACAGAGCAATTTGTTATCAGAATTTGTGATGTGTTATTTATGAATATTGTCATCAGAAAAGAAAAAAAAACTGGATGTTTTCCTGGGACTAGAAAATAATACCACTGCATAGGAATCTACGTTTTGCTGTGAATTTGCTCTTCCTTCAAAGGATGGAGGAAGAAAAAATTGAAATGCTCCAGAGATGAGCCCTCTTTATTTTTTTAATGAAAGGCTGTATAATATATTTTCTGTATGGTTGCTGCAGCTGTCAAGGAGAGAGCCTCAGCTCAGCTCCATTATGGGAGACGCAATACCCGTTCCTATGGCATTGAGTTCCACAGAGGGGCCAGTGCTGATTGACAGCTTGTCACTATGACGTCTTATTCCATCTCTGTTATGGAGAAAATTAATGTCACACCAGCAGCCTTATGACTCGCTGTCATCTTAGAAGCGCTCACCTTTTATCAATGCTCTAAATAACATTTCAAGCCCATCGTCTCACAGTGGACAATCCGGTCAAGGGACATTAAATCGGATGACTGTGAAATGTCATAATAGAAATCGAATGCTAACAACTTCTTTTCTAAACTAGCGCCTACGGTTTTTAAACTGTGACAAGGGGAACCAAGGGTTCAGCACACCCGTTCTGAAAAGGTCAGACAATCTCTCTTGGTCTGCTAGCCATTAGTGGACTTCATCCTCAAAGAAAAAAAGAAAAAAAAGCTTGTATAATCTTTTTAGGCATTTTACATTATCAGTTCAGGATGTGTGTCCTTTTAATTTGCAGGACTCCAACTTTCAGTTACCAATAGGCTAAAAAGCCCTAATCTGGACTTGTCTAAAAGAATTTTTCGATCAAGATGTAGGGTCAGCTCATTAGCGGTGTTACCCATGTACATCTTGTAGACTTACGCAGCCTGGAGAGGGAAAGTCATACATAAACACATTTCTTTTGTAGTGGAATGATAATGTATATAGGTTTTTCTAAATAACACAGGTCTAGGGGAAAGAAGAGCAGATAAAACATCACCAGAAATGGTATGCAATTGTGTAATTACTGTAAGGGGCTAAGCCATGTGTTTTCACTCTGTAGTACAATATATATGGGTCATTGGCCATGGATAAAAATATGGCAATTATAATTGTCGCAAACATTTGTACTGCTCGTTGCCTCAAAGGTGTCTTGGGTGACCTGTACAAGTATCTGCAAAAGATTAAATAATTTTTTTCCAAAAAGGATTTTTATGATTTAAAGGTAACCTGTCACCAGGAAAATGTTGTCCGATCTACTGGCACCACAGCATACAGCAGTTGTAAATGAGCAGATTAATATAAACTTTTTCGGAAAAGGATTTAGTAGAACTACTCACTTATTAATTGAAATCCCTGCTCATTCTGGGCTTAGGAGTCAAGTGGGCAGTCTTACTAAATGATTGAGAGATTTTCCGGCATTAGCATGCATGCATAGAGAGTTGTCAATCACTGCGTAGGACCGCCCACTGCACTCCTAAGGAGATTCGAATAAATCAAATACAAGTTCTACTGAATCTTCTCCCACAGAATTATATATCAATCTGCTCAGCATTTCCTGTTCTATAACATAATGCCTATAGATAGGACTACTTGTTGATTGCGACAGGTTACCCTTAAGGGGTTGTTCAGGGCCATAAAAAAGGGTCCATGAGTTTTATCTGGTACTGCAGACCATTGCAATTTGGGTTTCTGAAAAAAACTTAGACCTTTTATCAATAATGACAACAGCATTTGGACCACCATGGTAACTCATAAAGACACTGACCACACCTTCACTGCCACCTTTGGTTATACATTCAATATAATTTTTTTTAGTCTTAGCAACCAGAGCTAGTGATGTCTTTAGCAATATAAATTATATGTAGATTGCCCCATGATAGGCTTACACAGAGCTCACAAAACACTGCTAACAGTTTATCCTCTGTATTGATTATAAATTAACCAAAACAGCAAAGCCCATGCAGTAGAAGAGGTAAAAAAAAATAGTGTCTACAATATATTAGCTCTCATACAATTTTATCTTATACATAATTATGGCTAAATAGGCTACACGTCTGAAGAAGGGCAAATAAGTCTCCACTGGAACAAACAGAATAACACGTGGATCAGGAGAAAGTCTAAAGCTTTTTAACACCGGCATAGCTCAGCATGATGTTAAATTTAAAGAGGACTTATCAACTTTCCTGACAGGCTTTGTTAAAAAAAATAAAAGAATTTTCTAAAATTTGGAAGTATTGACTGACATTTTTTATTTTTTTATTTTAGTGAATATTTGTACTGCATATGAAATAACGCAACAAAAGTACACCTTTTCTGAGGAATGTTGACTATTGTTCTGGTTTTCCTCATGGGGATGTATGAAAAAAAGTTTCCTTTCCCTTGTAAAATGGGCATTCCCCACTACTTACAGTAGACACTTTCCAATCTGTGCTGACCTCTTTATGCTGTTATCCGGGTTGACAGGGAAAATGTTTATGCCTAGTTGTCAGTGTACTCATATGTTTTCAAGTTGAATAAAAAGGGAATGCAAAATTCTAAGGCTATGTTCACACGGTGTATTTGCAGGGCGTAATTACGCCCCGCAATTACGCCGTGTGACCGGGGGGCGGGGCGGGGGACTGAAGGGGCGGGGGACTCGAGCAGGCGGGCCGGCACTTCGCCGGCCCATAGACTTGAATTGCCAGCGGCGCGTATAGCGGCTAGTAATTCACATGTCAATTATCTCCCCGCCCGGCGGGGAGAGGAGACGTAATCCATAGTTCTCTATGAGAACTGTGAATTACCGTAATGACTGGGCCGTTTTTCGGCCCGTAATTGGCGCACTTTGGCGCGTAACTACGGACCGAAATACGGCCCATTTTAAGCCGTGTGAACATGGCCTAAGAAATGGCAATCTACTGTAGAACTACTGATTTATAGGAAATTGAAGTATTTTCTAAAACTGATTTGGCAGGAGAGCTGACAGGGCCTCTTTAGTAAGAGTCAACCTAAAATCCATACCATATCACCTTTTTCTATGTACATACCTAATAAACACAAATCTCATAATCAAAGTTAATCCTTAGTATAAGAAACCATTTGGGGTACTCTAACTCTACAGCACGTGGAGAAAATTTATATTAGTCTCACTTTTATAATGGTGGGATCTGAAATAACCTTCTCTAATGTTCAATGAACAGCCCACATACATAACAGATAAGCTTTTTATCTGTCTATACAGCAATCTTTTCCACACATCCTGTCCTACAAGATACGAGACTTCTCACTCTTATCTAAATAGAATTTCTATGCTACAATCTTTACATGGAGAGGTGATTCTTTTTCAACTTGTTAAAAATGTTATCTTAATTTCATGGGATTTTTTTTTAAATAATATATTAATAATAGAGCTCCACAATTAAAGATGTAACAAAAGTGAGTTCCTGTATTTTCCAAACAATTCGAAGGCACATACAACCCTTACCAATCGACAATTTTTGCTTGGGCATTATTAGTGCTCTTAATATTGCAGAAAGTGAACTCGTTGTATTAATATACAGAATATGTTGGAACTGTAAGTGGGAGTTTTTAAATAAAAAAAAAAACGCTCAGTCAGTCGGGTCATTTATAGAACAGAAAAAAACAAAACCTCACATTTTAAACCTGCTCATCCCATGGCCATTGCTGATCACAGCTGATGACATCACTTTCATTGTTCATGTGACCCTACAGCTATTCACAGACCACAGCGGTCTCTTCCTGGATATACGGCATGTGACCACTGAGGCCTGTGATTGGCTGTGGTATCACATGAACACTGATTGTCACTTTATCAGTAGGTGCATCATAATCAGCAGCGGCGCTGTACCAAGTGTGTTTATGTTGTTTTTCAATTATTTTACTTTTCCGATACCCCGAAGCATTTTTTAAAAATTGGTAAACCCCTATAAATGATCCAAGAACGTCTTCCCTGACTTATGAGATTTTAAATGGGTTTTCCCATCAAATACATTCAGTACTAGACCTTCATTTTTTTCCATCAGTCCTGTGCTTGAATGCCAAATCATGGCTCACTTTAAAGGGGTTGTCTCGCTACAAAGATCAGCTTTCAAAATGTAGGGAACACTAAATGAAGACGTTTTACAAATATATTGTGTTGTTCATCTTTTTTTGTTAAGGAGCTACAAGTGATTTTATCACCCTGCTGGCTCTCTCTGGCTCCCCTCGTGACCGACTTGTGTACTCTTTTCTCCCCTGCTGTTTGTTCTATCTGATAGCAGGGAGTAAGGGAGTGAGGTCATCACACAGGTCACAGCACAGAACTCCGGACAGTGAGAGCTTGTGTGTCATCTGATCTTTCAGACAAAAGACTAATTACTCTACTGTTTACGTTAGCTGAGAACCTTCTCTGGACCTCAGAGAAGGTAATTTATTTAATCTAGACTAATAAACAAAGAAGTCTGAATACACAGAGCTCATATGCTAATTACAGACAGCTTGACCAGGAAGTGACAGAGCAAGCAGCATTATTTCATTCATGCATCCTATGAAACTTTGAGATGAGACAATCCCTTTAAGTATCCCTTAGCAGTAGCTGTGATAGTGACAAGGAACTTGGTACCCTAGTTTTAGTGATTGTTGATCAGTTATCACCTATTTTGTAGGATAGTGCAAAGTACCTCAGAGAATGTAGCACTTACCAAGAATAAGTGTTATATTAGAAACTACAGGAATGTAAGATGATGACCCTATTTGAAGTACTTTTGCCAAGAGTCTGCACTATCTATACATTGTAGGCTGCTGCTCTTGCTTGAATATGGGAGGTGGCTAACGGCACGGAAACCTTTCTAAGCATGATTGCTGTCAAAATACAGCCGTTTCAACTGGCTAAATACGCTCACTTCAGTCTCCATTAGTTTTCCTGAATGAAAGGTTTTGTTTAGCAGTGCTAAGTCACCTCTATTTAAGAGTGTTTATGATAACGCTATTGGTGTATGAGTTGTACAAGCATTAGCAGACAGCTGATTCAGTGCAGATAGCCTGAATACATTTACCGAGGTGCACATCCAGCTAATCTGTTTGAAGAATATTGTACGGCATTAGTACCAGCACTTCATGTTATCTGCACTGCCTGATAAGGTACATCTTTATTAAATTCAGTTATTGAAAGGATTCCAGTCAGGGAGTAGGAATATTTTATAATCTAGAAGAAAAATTAAGCGTCTCTTTGTTAGGCAGAGTTTGGTTTAATGGCTGAGTGTCTAGAGAAGCCTTCTAAACACCTGCACTATTGTACAATAAAAGCTTTGTGATATTAAGTGGAAATAGCTTTTTCTCCCCTCTTGAACACCCTTTCCAGTGATAGCCTTCAAATCCATACACTGGTATTAGAGCTCCACTCTCTGTCCTACACATAGAACTGCCGAGGGCTGCTCTGCTTTATTCGCTGTATGTCAGACACCGACGCCCCAAAGATAAAAGAGTAATAAAAAAAATGTTTTATGTAGTAATACTAAAATATTAATTATTACAACTTTAGGCAACCAAGGTGAAATACCTAACTTCAGATGTACAGTGTGTTTATAAATATACATACATGACATTTAATATATTTATGTCTGAAAAAAATTGTGTGGGTGTATGTGTAGAACACACACATAAATATATACATACACCTATCAATACACACACACACACATATATATATTTATATATATATATATATATATATATATATATATATATATATATATATATATATATATATATAGTTTTTCTTTATCAATTCTTTCAGTTTCTAATGTACTTTTAATCAGTTAAACTATTTATGCACTCTGGTTTGTTTTGCTACAGAAAATATTATTTTACTATTAATTGTCATCATTTGCAAAGTCATTAACTGTATAATAGTCTATATATTTCTATAAACCTGTACAGAACTACAAGGCTGCTGTTATGCTTCTCAATGGTATCCAATCAGAATTTTCTAGCAAGTAAAACACTATTTGATAGGCAGCTAATTGGTATTACGTACGTATCTCCGCAGAATTTCCTTACGCTCTTTTTGATCCTCCAAGCAGCTGACAGAGAGGTCGGAGACACTAATGGCAGCTGAAGCTGTCAGAGTCACTAGAAGAACCAGACAACCTTCCCCTTCTTCCAAATTCAGCTTCAGTTTGTGAGTTTGTTCTTTGCTTAAGGCCGACAGGTCAATCTGGCACCTGGAAACAAATGAGTGGAATAAGCAAGTGGCTCTCGCACCAAGTGAACTAAATAGGGCCTAATGTGAATTAAGCCAAAAAGAGGAAAGACCACACACTTAAGAAGAGGAATAAGATATTTACACCCTCTCTACCCTTAGTATTTTAACTGTAATTCAGACACAATACCAGGGAAGGCTGATAATAATACAACTCAGCTAAAAATGTACATGAACAGAAATTGAAAAGTCCATTACCTTCAGAAAGTAAGGAACATACAGAGCAGTGCGTCCTTATTTCTGAACTATACAGAAATTATTGTTTTCATACTGTATAGAATAAAATCACTGGGAACATTCAGTATAGAGAGTGCACAGTGTATCCTTTATAGTAAACTAGGGTATAACAGTGCAAATAATACCACTACTACTCGAATAGCAATTAAGCAAACTTATTTATGTGAACAGACACCACTGCTTAGCACAAGCATGCCAAGTGGTTAGCACTGTTGCCTTGCAGCACTAGGGTCCTGGTTTCAAATCTTACCACGGACAATATCTGCAAGGAGTTTGTATGTTCTTCCAGTGTTTGGAATTTAGAATGTGAGCCCCGATGGGGACAGGCACCAACGTGAGTATCAATCTCTGTTCTGTGCTTTTGGAATATAATGGATCTATACAAATAAAATAAATACAATAAGATCATTTTAGGACACCTACCGAAACTACAGTGAAAACTGTTGAAGCCCTCTGAACACATAGAGCGACAAGTATGAACGTGGCTGCGCTGTATTTTTAAACAAGTGCACTCCAGTATCAGGCACATTACAAAGCACCCGCTGCACTTTGTAATGTGCCTGAGAGCGGGGGGGAGGGGCGGGGTGGTGGAGGTGTGTCGCGCCACAACCATACAAAGCTACACATTTATAGCTTCAGTACGGCAGATCCAGGCACATTACTGCTGGAACAGGTAGAGCCCTTTAAAAGTGGTTTACCTGAGCCAGAATTGTCGCTTTGTTGCTAGAAAGTGCTAAATCTATGACCCTCAGTAGAACAGGTTCATAGATTCAGGTGCATTTTACACTACAAATGCGCGCAAAAAAATGGCGGCTGGGCGCCAAAAATCATATGTCGCCCATAGTGTATACAATTCAAGGGAGTTGACAACCTGTAGCAGAAAAATCTGTCCTCTGTCAGCTGTGGTCTTCCCATACAGGAGATCTTTTTGAGAAATCTTACTGCGCATTCTTCATTTTAAGGAGCAATAAGCCATAAAACTGCCAGTATATCTGGTTGCTAAGGTAAAAAAAACAGTGACAGAAATGAGACTCAACTTTGATATGTATACATAGCCGCAGTAAGAAAACATATACATTTTGCAGCCGACTTCCTACGGACGCTGGATGCAGAGGTAAAACTCATTTAACTGTAGAGAAGAGAGCTAAGCAATGCACAGCTTCTTCTCTAGCTAAAATGATTTCCCTTTTAATGTGAATTTCAGTGTATGCACTCTCAGAACCATAATGTATAGCAAACCTTGTTTTTCATATAAATGCCAATTGAATTTGAAACTAAAAAATAATGAGGTGACCGCAAGGGCATGGGACCGAGCTACATATGGAAGACAGGAATAAATAGTTGTTTAATGACTGGCTATGACCAATTACTGAAAAAAATAGACTGCATAATATTTGTATCAGGACTATATGCATAGGCTGGTCATAATGGCCCTGTCTTATCAGATTTGGCAAGTTTTATTGGAAAAAGACAAATGGCGTACAATAGATTTCATGTAAAAAAATAGTATGTATTCTAGCTTCTACCCATAAAAGTTGTGATTTTGGTAACAAAGTTAATCTGCATTAGAGTATTACAATAATATAGACTTTCCTTTGACTAATACAACTGATCTACTATATGTGTCAATAACTACTTAAAATGCCAGGTGGTTTATGCAACCCTGAAAGCAGGACATGAAAGAGAGATAAGCTGATCTCTGTGATATATAAGTTCATATGCTTTGAAACATGGTTTCTAAGCATAAAACAGAGAAAATCCTAAAAAAGAAAGTGAAAATACTGCTGACCCCCACCCACATACAGTGATTAAGAGGTAGCTTTGTATACACACTGATACAAGAGAAGCTGTCACTGTACGTGGGTGGGGTAAGAATTACCCACTCTCTTAGAGGAGTATTCTAATTTCATTGATTGGCTTTAAATTAGATAAATAATATAACCAAATACATTGCTGTTCTGATTTTGCTTGCCTTCAGAACTAGATCAGTTATCGCATATTTGTGTACACAGATTTCTATAAGTTACTGATCACCTTTTTCTGCTCTAGCAGCCAGGTCAGGATAGTGACAACACCCTGTCTCCTATCAGCAGCATAGGATCTTTTGTATGTTTCTTACTGAGAAGCTCTGGAGCTTTCTAACCTGCGGTTTAGACCCCTTCATCACCAATGTACTTCTAACAGGCTTAGCTAGGAACAACAGAGTTGAAATGCCAATCAATGTAGGACCAACCACAACTTGACCAGGAAATGAATACTTGAAGCTGATGGTGAAGAGAACGCTCTGCGAAACAACATGATGAGAACACCTCTTTAAAAAATTTTAATCAGTATTTTTTCTGTTTTTTAAACCAGAAACCCTGTCCAATAATTTTTATATATATTTATATATAAAATGGGAAAAAGGGGCAGCACCTCCCAAATTGCACTCACAAAAAGATGGTAAAAAATTTGGGCGGTTTTTGCATTTTCCAAAAAAGGAAGTTTGGCCACTAAAAACCCTTTCTCAAGAAATTAAGGGTGGTTCATGTGGTGATTTATAAAACGTGTCATGAATATGTTGAATATTAGTGTTGAGCGTTGGTTGGCAAACGAGATCGATGATAGCGTGTGGGCCCCGCTATGATAAGGGTTTTTGATGTGAGCTCGATTATGAGCGAGAAATTAAGCTATGGAAGGCAAAAACCTTCTTATTACACCCCAAAAAAGGTGGAGAAGCTGAAATTAAACCACAACAGTAAAGGAACTGTCATCTTAGGCAACACATTAGGTTATAAAAAATCACAGAAAAAAAAAATCAAGGGCCTTCCCCCTATCCCGTCTTGTACCCGCAGACCCTTTTAAAACCGCATCCCCCAAATTAAAAAGTGCCAGAGGCAGTTGATTTGAACCACTGTTACTTGAACTGGAATTGAAATCCCCGTCGGAACGAAACATGACCCCCAAAACCTGAAGACCCCCGATTTAAAAAAGTCCGCAAAAGGAGTCTTTAAACCCCCAAATTTTATTTTTCACGGAATTGCTATACCTGCCCTGGACCGAGTTGCCCTTTAAAACCTGTCTGACCCCAGTTTAAAAAAGGTCGGAAAGGAGTCTGTTATTTGTTTTTGTTATGTTTTGTATAATACCGGTTTTTTTTGCACCTTTCATTCCCCTGTGGTGACAAGAATTTTGTTTTAAGATTTCGTAGATGCTGCGCAATGAAAAATGCGGGTGTGCAAAAGCCCAAAAAAACCGAAAATTTATTTTTTGTAAAATAAACGGTATTTTTTGCACCTTTCAATTCCCCTGTGGTGAATTAAAATTTGGTTTTAAGTTTACGTAGATGCTGCGTCATAAAAATGCTGGGTGTGCAAAAGTCAAAAAACAGTAACTTTTATGTTTTGATATAAAAAAGGGTTTTTTTTTGCATTTTTCATTCCCCTTGGTGTATAGAATTGTGTTTTAAGATTTAGAGAGGCGAAATGAACAATGCTGGGTGGCAAAGTAAAAAAACCCGTAACGTTATGTTTTGGTATAATAAAGGTTTTTTTTGCCCCTTTCAAACACCTGTGGTCAGGCCGGATGCCATGGGAAAAAACCGGGCATTTGCCCGGGGGCCGCTGGCGTCGGGCCGCGTGTCGGCTCGGATCGCCCGCCGAGGAGGAGGTGTTCCCCCCCGGGGGGCCCGAGTGGACCCCGGGTCTGTGGCGCGTCGGGGCCGCAAGGTCGCTTCAGCGACGGCCCTTTTGGCGGGGGCCGACAAGCCCCCCCCACCACAGGGCTGCAGGGCCCGGGGTCACTGACCGCCATGCGCCATCAGGGCCGCCGCCTGAAACCGGCGGTGCAAGCAGCAGCCGGGTGAGCATCTGGGATTTTATGACCCCGTCTGCTTGCCCCCAGGGGGGGCGGGGTAGGCGCGGATGTAATGACGTCACGCGCGCCGCCCCGCGGCCCCCTCTGCAGTGGCGGCCCCCGGCGGGAAGAAGAGTGAAGGGGGGGGGGGCAGGGTTCCTGGGAGTATTCTTTTTTTTTTTTTTACTTTTTACTTTCCCTGGTCCCCATAATTCCTCCCCGGGCTATATACACCCCTGCCCTGGCTCCCTTATAAAGCCCGCCCTGGCTACCTTATACCCCCGGCCCTGGCTCCTATATCAGCCCTGCCCTGGTACCTATATAAAACCCCTGCCGGGTCCCTATTTTAAACCCCGCCCTGGTCCTTTTAATACAGCCCTGCCCTGGTACAAATTTAACCCCTGCCTGGCCCCTATACAAAGCCCAGCCCTGGCTACTTATATAACCCCTCCCCGGGCTCCCTATATACGCCCTCCCCTGGACCTTATACAGCCCTCCCCGGCTCATATAAAAGCCCTGCCCTGGCTCCCTATATAAACCCCGCCTGGCTCCCTATATAAAGCCCTGTATATGATCCCCTCCCCCGGCTGGAAATATGATACCATCCCCTGCCCCCCTATCCCCCTGCCTGGCTAATGATGCCTCCCCCTGGTCCTTTACCCGCCGGGCTACCTATACCTCCCTGGAATATGTTTTGCCTGCCCTGGTGCCTATACCCTGCCCGGGGGGCCTTACCGCCTGGCTCCCTATAACTGCCCGGTGCCTATCCCCTCCCCTGGTGCCTTTTGCCCTGCCCCCCTGGCTCCCCACCTGCCCGGGCCCCAAAACCTGCCCTGGCTCCCTATACCTGCCCTGGTGCCTATAATGCACTCCTCCTAACGCTGCCTTTAATCCCTGTATTATACACGTCCGCCTGCCTTTTTCTTCTTGTCCTGTCCGTCTGCCAAAAGGGGCCCCGTTGCCTTTTACTGGCCTGCCCCTGCATCTTTTGCGAAAATTATCTGTCATTTTTTAATTTTTAAATTTTTAGGGTCAAACATACGCTGTTTGGGGAATTGATAGGAAAGTGCTAGAAGGGAGGGTCTAAAAAAGTTTTGTTGTAAATTACAGGGGCGGTAGTGCCATAGAAGAGGACATGCTGTTGTCCGGGAAAAGAAAGAAATGGAAAGGGAAAAATCTCAGGGGGGACCCATGGAGGTTTTGCGGAGAAAAAAAGGAGAAGAAAAAAACTCCCACAGAGATGAGTCTCGGTGAGTCCCCGCTGCCGGGGTCATTTTTCTTCTATGTTGAAACAGGGGTTTCTCTGCACACTGTTTCTTTTTGCTTGTGTGTAGGGGGCTCTCCCGGAGCGGGTTTTTGGGCCCTTTTTGATGTGGTTTTTTTTTTGCAGAAATGTTCAGCATTAAAGCTTTTCCTTTTGCACAAAATGCACCAAAAACCTCCGGTGAAAGTCCTTATGTTAGTTTTTTTGAAAAAGGTGAGGGGCGAAAAAAAAAAAAATGGGAATTTTTTTAAGTGGTACTGTTGTGGGTGCTGGGGGCTTAGTGCAGGGTGATTTTTTTTCCCCGTCGGCCCCGCTGTGGTGATATAGATTGCTGTTTTAAGATTACGTAGATGCGGTCAAGAACAAAGCTGGGGGCGCCCCAAAAATCAAAAAACCGTAAAAAGTTATTTTTTTTGGTATAATAAAAGTTTTTTTTGAATTTCATTCACCGGGGGAAAAAAGAATTGTGTTTTTTGTTTTTCGTGAGCTGCGTCAATGAACATGCTGGGTGCGCAAAAGCAAAAAACACGTAACTTTTTGTTTTTGGAATAAACGGTATTTTTGCACCTTTCAATTCACTGTGGGAAATAGAAATTTCTTTTTAAAATTTCGTGGATGCGCATCAAATGAACAAAGCTGGGGCGCAAAAGTCAAAAAAACGTAACGTGTGTTTTGTCGATACACGGATTTTTGGAAAAAACAACTGTGTGATACAAGATTGTGTATTGTAATTTAACTGCAAGGTGGATATTCAACATCAAGGGTAAGGGTAAAATTGAAATGAACCCACAAAAAAGTATACTGATAAAAAAAAGTGGAGTTTTCGTAAAAAGAGACCCGCAGTTACTAAAAAGTGTGTTCCAATATAAGTTAGGCTGCCAATATCCAGGAAATATTTCAATAGAAACTGTTAATAATAAAGAATTCCATACAATGCTACATAAGCTTGGTGAACTTTATCCAGTTTTTTTTGATAGGCTTGTTGTGTTTGCCCCGGGGTCCCCCCCCCCCGCCCCACCGCCGTGAATTCAGTGGTAGATTCTGCTTTTTAAAATTTTTTAGTAATACAATAAAATGTTAAACCTATTAATAAATTGAAGGATAAGTAAAGTGAGGTTTCTCTGTGCAGAAAATTCTTTTCGTGGCGTTGGGGCCACAGGCAGGCGCGGTCCTATCCCCAGAGAGGAGAGACACTGAGGTGAAACAGGGAAAACCCGTTCTAGTAAAACGAGGTCAGTGATTTTTCCAGCCAAACGCAAACCCCTAACATCCGTCTGAGTCGCACACACTTCACCCTGCTTATTTGTAAAACTGTTTGTGGCGCCAAAAAACGGAAGCGCCAAAAAAGGGCGTTTAATAGATATGCACAGATTTTAACCCTTTTTATGCATATCTGGAAATTTCGATCACCATAAAAACCTTGCCGATTTCAACTTTGTCGATAAAAATCGCTCAACACTAATGAATACAAATTAGCTATACAAAAATATAAACATAGCTTATAAGTGACAATCAAATATGTGATCAAAAATGACAATGTGATACAAAAATACAATCAAGTCAGGTAACATCAACCATATCCAAATACAAAGTCCCATATAAGTGAAAGAAGACAATTGTATAAATATACATAAGTATTGTGCAAAATATATTACCAATAGGAGAAAGGGGAAAGATGAGCTCCTCCAATCATAGATATTCAATGTTGCCTCCCGGGCAAAACAATGTGCTTTCTCGGCGTCTGTGAGGAAGCACTGCACATGTCTGGATCTACGACATCACGGGAGTATGCAGCGGGGACCCGCCACACCTCGCGCATGCGCACTTGAACAAAGGAACCTCAAAGCCATCTTGGATGATGGCAAGCCCAGCGTCACCGCTTCACAATACAATTGTACTTCGGGCAGCGCATCGCTAGGATCGCCCCTCCAAAATGGATACAAAACTATAATAAATAAATAAACAAACAAACATAAATATTTAGAATGGTCCTGGACGACTAATTTAAAAGAGGGGATAGCAAGTGCATAGCAATGCGTGCACATGTATGGTGGGACACCCCATCAAAATTTCTCAAGCAAGTCCCTGACACAAGAATAGTGAATCACCACTCCCGATCGCGGGCTAATGCCCTCCCTCATATTAAAGAGCGCCCAAAAAATGTCACAATATATTGTAGCATAATGGGGATCCCATAGAGAAAGTCCCCGGACCCAGGTGACTCACACCGTATGTAAAACACAAAAAAAAAAAATCAATAAAAAGAAAATATTAAAATAATGAATAATAAATAATAAAACAAAAAATAATAAAAAAATAAAAAATAAAAAAATAGATTTTTTTTTTATAAGGTATCCTTTGATCCAGACATGTGCAGAACAACCCCTAGTGAGCCAATAAGACACTCAACATTTTTTTTTTTTAAATCAAATCTTTATTAAAAAATAAAAAATAAAAATAAACTCTAAAAAATTTTTTTTTCTTTTTCCAAATAGGAGGTAGTTCATAACTTCCCATTCAAAGAATCTGAAATAAAAAATAAAAAAAGAAAATTAACAATAAAATAAAAAAAATTTTTTATAAAAAAAAATTTCTTTTTCCACAAAAAAAAAAATTTTCCCAAAAAAAAATTTTTTTTTTCAAGAAAAAATTTTAAACATTAAAGACCCCCTGTACCGAAGGGTAAGAAAAAAGGGACAGAGGAGTAAATCTTGGGTTTTCATTTAAACATGCAGGACTGTTTTTAATTCAATTTAAATTTTGGGGGATGTGTGCTTTAAAAGTTTAAATCCCCCCACCTTTTCTTTTTAAGTAAGATGACTATCGCCTCCCCTTTATTGGAGAAATTTGATTTAAACTTACATTTTAAATCCCAGTGAAGCCCCTTCAATAAAATGTTTAGAACGGGTAAATCTTGTCTCTTTTAAGTACGAGTTCTATGCCCTTTTAGTCGTTTTTAAATCGCACAAGTTTCCCCCCAAATATATCTTTTTGCGTGGGCCCTAACACATATACCCCCCAATCAGATTTTCCATTTTTAAAGATGATTTTAATTTGGAAATTTTTTTCCCCCATATTTGGATGGAAAAACCCATTTGCCTTTTTTAAATAATCTTAAAATTTTTAACATTAGGAGGGGTAGTCCCCCGTTTGGGGTTTTCTTAAAGAAGATTGTTTACTTCTAGTTGAGAAGGTTCTCGTTTTGTAAAAAAGGGCGACCCTTAAAAATTTCTCGGGCGCCTTTGCATTGGGAAATTCGGAACTCTTATGTTTTTTAAAACAATCTCTAACAATTACAAGTTTGTGTATCCGTGCAATTGCGTATTTAAAAAACATTATACGGGAATAAATGGGATTTATCGGGGAGGTTTTTTACGAGGATCAATAAAGAAGATTTTTTAAGGTCCCAACTTTTTTTTAATGTGAATCTAAAAATCTTGAGGAACCCCGTTTTTTTAAATTAAACATTATTTATGATTCTTGGCTATAAGGAAAGTTTTTGATATTTTTGAGGATGACACTTTCATATTAAGTAATGTATTAGGGTCGTAGTTTAACATGAAAACTCTGTGCTGAGAAAAGAACAAAATTTTTGTTGACTTTAAAAAAGGACCATGAATCAAAGAAAAGGAAGAAAATTTTATGCTTGGATGTATTCATTAAAAAAAGGGAAAAAATCATTAACTCATTGCGACCCCAACCCAAAATCATAAAAACCCATAAATATCCCCCACCAGCTCCCTCTGTTGAAAAAGGTGAGGTTTAAGATAAATTGTTTTTCTAAACGAAAAAACAAAAGATGGAATTGTGGGCGCAAATTAACCCTTGCGGTGCCCCCCCAAATTTTTAAATAAAATGTGTCCCCAAATAAGAAATAATTGCAGGTAAGGGATAAGATCAAAAAATGCATCAAAATTCTTTACCATGAAGGAAAAAAATTTTTTGATTGAGTTCCTGCTACAGCTTGCTCCATAACATGATCAATAAAGGTTTTTAAAACCCCCTATACGGAGCTAAATGAGACTCAGGAATAAAAATTTCCTTTAATTTAAAAGAAGTCAGTATATTTTGATATATGACTTACTATTTGATACCCCAATTCTTTAACACTTAACCAAGAAAAAAAAGGCTTGCTAAAAAAAAGAACCTCTGCTGAGCAAAGGTGGGACTGGGGGGTAACAAAGTTTTTGTGCACTTTGGGGAACAAGTAAGAACAGAGTTATAGGATTTTTCCCCAATAAAAAATGTTTTTAAAATTTATCAGTCTATGGTCATTAAAGGGTTTTCCCCCACATAATTAATTTTTTATTTAAAACAAATTTTGGATCACACTTTGTTTTTTTGTAAACATTAAATCTGAACAACTGCCCCATGGCTTCTTCAATTATTTTAGTGTTCCCTTAAAAAAATTGTCCCCCCTATCGAGGCTTTATTGTGATATTTGGGTTGTTGCAAATTCATTAAGGGGTAAATCTACACTTTTAAGTTTTTGCAGACTTTAGGGGTTTTTTAAATTTTTTGTCCCTTTTTAATACCTCCAACTCTTGTTTTAACCCGATCTTAATGTTTTTTATTGTGGACACATTTATGGGGTTAAAATCGCCAACAAGGAAAAATTAAAAAGCTTTTTAAAGTGAATGAAAAATATAATGTTTTAAAGCATCAGGTGTAGGGCTTATGGGTTTACTGATGCCCCTACACAATTTCAATCTTTTTGGTGTTTAATGGTCATAGGGGTTGTTTTGCACAGCTGGGGTCAAAGGATACCTTTAAAAAAAAAATCTATTTTTTTTTTTTTTTTTTTTTTTATTATTTTTTTTTTATTTTTTATTATTCAATTTATTTTTTATTTTAAAATTTTCTTTTTTTTTGATTATTTTTTTTTTTTATGTGGTTTAAAACGGGGGTTGGGGTCCCCCTAGGTCGCTGGGACTTTACTCTTTGGACCCCATTATGCTACAATATTTTGAATTTTCCTTATAAGCTTTTGTTTTTTTTTTTTTGTTTTAGCTTAAATTTTTATTTTTATACATATTAAAAGCACTGTTTTTAATCACCACATGAAAACCCCCTTTAATTGCTTGAGAAAGGTTCTGATGAGCCGAAACGTTGCCTTTTTTGGACATGCAATAAAGCACGCCAATTTTTCCTTTTCCCATTTTCTGTGGTGCAAAATTTGGAAATTTTTTTGGTTGTTAAAATATATTAACCTTCCCTTTTCCTTTCCCGTTCTAAAGTTAGGGTAGCGAAAACCCCCTGGGCGGGTTTCCCCTTTTTTATATTAGTCCTTTTCTATACAGGGGCTTTTACAGTGGCACATAATGTAGAGTCCTATGGTACTTCAATACAGCATCATGCATCTAAGATGCTCTAACCTCTGAGCAATATATTACAATTTTTACTGCCACATTCAATATACAGTAGATCTGTCAGAAAAAAAAAATAATTCCATGCTTCTGCATAAAATTGAAAGTATAAAAGGAAATTACAGTAAAAGCTTTTTGGATGTATATTGGGCATTTGCAATTGGAAATTCTCAATGCCCCTAAAATTTAGTAGAATGCATGGAGCCGTACCCTAGACGTTAAAAGACAATTGGTGCATTGCTTTAAAAGCATAATAAAATAAATAAACCTAAAGCCCCACATTTAGTTCTTTTGAACTTTTCTATCGCTTATAATAAATTGCTTGTTTGAAAGCACAAATAAGGTACTTGTGTCAAGATGATTAAAATAGGGGGTGTGGAAATTTCTTTTTTTCCACTCCTTTCCAATAAAATTTGCCCCCTCCCGAAAAAAATTTTAATTTTTTATTGCTCCCGGCCCCGGAGCCCCAAAAAACCTGATAAACCCCCCTTCCTTTTTTGGCCCTAAATCGGTTTTAATGACATTTAAATAACTTTCCCAAAATAAAATTTTTTTAACCCACAGGACTTTTTTATCACTAAAAGTTGGGTTAAATTGGCGGTGCTAAAAGGACAAGTTAAAATTTTGGGCCTGTATGTATAAAAGCATTAGCTGAAAATGACACATTCCCAAAATCTCCTCTATCCCCTGGGGGGAGGGGGAAAGGGCCCTTTTACTTTTTTGCTTCTAGAAAAAACCTGATATGTCTAAAGGGAAAAAAGCTGTGGGGAGAGAAATCTGAAATTCGATAAGGATGTATGCAAAAAAAAACAGTTTAACAAAATATTTGTGAGCTTAATAAAAAGGGAAAAGGGAAAGAGGAACTTTTGATGTTTTTTTTCCCTTAAAATTCCCAAACCTTGACGGGTTCCCCCAAAAAACTTAAAAATCTTTTTCTCGCCCCCCCAAAAAAGGGGGAATGTGTTTTTTTTCTCCCCCTAAATTGAACAAAAAGTTTAAAAGGCCCACTCTCCTTGGGACAGAGGGGGGGAAAGGTGGAGGCGGGTTTTTTAAACCCACTAAACCAAACTGTCAGGCTTGCCCCAAAGGGGCAAAACCCAAAGGAAACCCCCCCCGGGCCCCTCCTGCAACCCTTTTTGTTTGGTAAGGTAACTGTTGACCAACAACCCGCGGGCCCCACCTCAGAACAGTCCTGGCAGAGGCTTTTCTGGTGTAATTTTTTTAAACAACTAAAACCCCTTTTTGTTTTGGGGAAAAGTAAAGATGGGGTGGGGGGCTTTAAAGGGGATTTGCAAAGACGAAAGTTTCTTCCCCTTTTCTCCTTAGCCCGGGAAAAAATTGTCAACAAATCACGTTGGAGTCAGAAGATGCAGGGTGAGAGGGAGGGGGTGAGTGCGGAATCCAAGGGAGCGCTAAAATTTTAAGGGAAAAATAATAAACGTAAAACATTTGGATTCTAATACAGCAAGCCCCGCCTCAAAACTGCACTTTTAAAACCCGGTGCCTTAAAAGCTCATTATTTTTCCTTTTCATCAGATAAGAAGTTTTTCACCCCAAGGGGGGGCCTTTTAAGCTCCTGGGTTTTGTCTGGGGGAAAAGCTTTGGGGAAAACTAAGGGGGTTTGAAAAAACCCTGTAGCTCTCAGAGTTTTCATTTTTTTTTTTTTTAATGACATTTATTTAAAAAAGGGAAAATAAATCCCCCTTTTGGAGGATCTCAAAACAAAAATTAAAAGGGGGCCCAAAACCCCTTTAATTGTTCAGCTATCCCTTGTAAGGAAACCGGGGGTGTAATTTTTAAAATTTTTCTTTTTGATTTAATAGATGAAAATTTCCCAGTCCAAAATTTTGTTGTTTTGTTATTTTTGGGGGGGAAAAGTGATTAAAACCCCTGCTTTGACTGACCCAAAGCTTTAAAATTTTTTAAAAAACCCCTTTTTGGTTTGGGCCTCTTGATTTTTACACACTTCCAGACTAGCCCAAAACTTTATGAAAGGGGTAAGGGAAAAGTTAAATAAATGACTTTTTTGGGGGTCCCCAGTCACTTTTTTGGGCGTATAAACCCATGCCCCCAGGTGGGTCTTCCTTCAAGTTTCATTGAGGTTTGGGGACTTAGGAGTCTTGGATGGTCAAATCGGGGTTTCCAGAGAGTCTTGACGTGTTTTTTGCCCCCCACAAAAAGTCCCCAAGATCGTAGTTTGATAGAGTTTGGATCGGGGAAGGGGGAGGAAAAAACCACTTGGAGGGTTTATTTTCCCTTTCTTTTTCCAAAATTTAAAAACATATTTTACAAGGCTACCCTTTCCCTTTAAAACCAATTCAATGTGTGAAAAAACCCCCCAAATTTGGGCGGGCCTGAGAAAAAATTCTCATAAGGTGTGGGAGACCAGTGGGCTGTTGGGGTTTTTTCTGACAGAATAGAGTGTAAATGGGTGGGATCTCGGGCCCCAGGGAAAGATGTTTATTTGTAACCCCTTCCCAAAAATTTTGTTCTTCAGATTGACGTTATTTTTAAACTTTTCACAAATTGGGGGGAAGGAAAAGGGGGGGTGTTGCAGGTCGATCCCAGCCCCTATTATTTTTCCAAAAATTTTCTCTGGTTACTTTGCGGGAAAAGGGGAGGTCCTTGGTCAGATTTTTAATAACCTCAGGGATCCCAAATCTGAAAAACAATCAGTAAAAAGTTTCTTCAGGGGTGGTTTTGACAGTCATGTTGGTAACTGGGTAGACTTCCCGGCCATCCTGAAGGGAAAAAAACCCCCCACTCAAAAAATACTTGTAATTTTTCCCCTTTTTGGGTTTTTAAAATTTTTAAATCTGGATCCCCGGGGGAGGTACACTGTTTAGGGAAATTTCTTCCCTTTGGGGTTGGCTTCCCGTCCCCCTGGGTTCCCAAAAATTGGTTTTTTCACAAAAATTTTAGCATAGCACTTTCCCTGGTTTGGGGATGAAGATTTTGGGTTGGTATATATATTTTGGGGTTTATTGAAAAAATCATCCGGTTAGTTTTGTGGGTAGTACTATGAGCCCAAATTTTACTACAGCTGGATTTTAATTGGCCCCGGTTTTTCAAAGTTTTATTGTCCTTTTCCCCTAGAATCCATCCGGGGTTCTCTGCTCCCAATTCCCCCAACCTTTTCCTTTTTTTCGGGCTTGTTTTGAGTTGTTTGAGATTGTCTCAACAGGGGAAAAAACCCGGCTTTTAATGGGATCTTGTCCTTTGGGTTTTTTTCTTGTTTTCCCCTTTTTTCTTTCCTTCGTTTTTTTCGTTTTTCTCCCCTTCTTTTTCTTCTTTTTTCTTCTCACCTTCTTCTTTTCCTTTTTTCTTTTTTTTTTCAACCCTTTTCTTTCCTTCTTTCTTTTCTCACCTTCTTTTTCTTTTTTTCTTCTCACATTTTTTCTTTTTTTTCTCTGCTCTGGTTAGGCCCCAATATACAGGCCCCTCCTGCTTCCTCTCGAAACCCTGGGAAGAGAGCCGCTTGGCCTTTGCAGCCCAAATTTGCTCTGTAGGGCCCTTTTACCCTTTCCCCTGTTTCTATTCTTCCATGGGGGTTTTTTCTTCAAAAAAAACCCTTGGTGGCAAATTTGGGGAGCAAGCATGAATTTTTAATGGGCATTCCAAATGCTGTCTGGAAACCTTTGCAGGCCCAAATTCAGGCCAAAGTCATCGGGGACTCTTACATGTAGGCTTGGAAAATCGGTGTTTATGTTCATGGTCTTCTCTTCAGTGAGCTTACAAGCTTTTCCCCTTTTTCAGCCAGAGTTCCCTTCTTGGGTTTGGGAAATTTTCAAAAGGGAAAGATCACCCTTCATGGTTTTTTGCAAGGGTTAAACCCAGCAAAAACCCGTATGGAAAACGTCCCTTTTCATCCCCTAAATCTGGCTCCCCCCCCGTGAAGAAGGGCATTTGTTTGGGGTTTTCCAACGGATGTAGGAAGTAGGGAAAATGGGAGGTTTTCCCGCCCCATTTGTTCCAAAACAGAAGAAGAGGTTTTATTCCCCGGCCCGGGCTGGTCTTTTATTTTGTGGTAGATGATCTTCATTTTTCACACTTGGCACTTGGGTTTTGGGCTCGCTGTATTTTTTTTTTTAAAAAAAAAACTCCATGGTTTTACAAATAAGGATGCATTTTAAAAAAATGCAAAGGGAAACTCTCTCACATCAATATAATTTTTTTTTATTCCCGGCGTCCCCCAAATATCCCAAAATTTTCATATTTACTAAAATTATACCAAAACTCTTCCCCTACTGTTTCCCGAACCTTTTCCCTTTAAAGCCAGCTTCCAGCTCCCCCTTTTTCCCGGGTTTGGGGGGGGGGGCAGTTTTACAGCAGTGATTGCATTTTGGGCCTGCCTTTTCTTAATGAGCCAGTTTGGGGACAAAGCTATAGCTAATTTAAAAAGTTTCGGGAGAAAAACTAAAAGAGCGCAAAGGGTTACCCAAATTTTTCTTTAAAAATTTATAAAAAAAGCCCTGTTTGTGGAAAAAGGGCACCCCGGAGAAAATGATATTTCCCCTGGTCAGTCCAAGGGAAACTGGGAACCCAAAGAGGCAGAGAAGATGGCGGTAACCTAGGGAAGATTGTGTACACTAGCAGGAGATAAGAATTGCTCTACCTTTGAAAGGAAGCAAAATCTTAACAGCACTGTATTTGGTTATATTCTTTTTTTTCCTTTTTCCTCCAGCTAATCATTGTGTTGAGAAACCAAAACAAACGTTGCAGAAATTATAACCCCTCCCTATATTATCCAAAGAGAAAAAAAAGAGTCTGGAGTTACACTTAATAAATCTGTTTTGCTTTCATTAAAAAAATTTTATTTTTTTTTAGGTTTTCCAGGTTTCTTCCCCGGGTTTCCATGAAAATAAAATATAAAAACCCCTTCCCAAGCAAGGGGGGTTTTGAAGGGTCGGGGCCCCGTAGCCCAATCCATCAGCTTCTATGGGAAGTCAGTGCTGACTGGTCGGGGTGGGGCCTGGAGTCAATATCTAGATTTTTCTAAGCATTTGTCGGTCCCACATAAAAGGTTGGTAAAAAATGGAATGTTTGGACTGGTGGAAAATGGTGCAAATGGGTAGGAACGGTCACTGATAAAAAAAAAAAGGGTAGTAATTAACCGGTTCTTCGAGGATCCTGTTTTAGTGGAGTCCACAAGGGGCGTTTTTGGGCCCATCCCCTTTAACATTTTCATTAATGATTTACCAGGGTTTAAAAGTTTTGATACGATCTTTGAGACGATACTAAGTTCTGTAAGTTAAACAAACCAATAGAGGATAATGTGTTATTTTAAAAAGGGTCGGTAAGTTTGGGGCCTGGCGGGGAAAAACAGATGAGATTTAATATGATAATGAAGGTTATGCAATGGGGAGGAAAAAACCATTCTGATTCATGTTAAAAGGGAAAAAACATGGGAAAAGTGACGGGGAAAAAAGGATTTGGGGAAACCCTAGTGGACAGTAACTTAACTGTAGGCTATGTCAGGCAGCAGCCCCCAAGGCTAAAGGTCATGGGGGTTTTAAAAAGGGGCTAGAGGAATGATGGAACTTATTTCCCAATAAAAATCAGGTTTAGACCAAAGGGAAAATATTGTGTACTTTTTGGGGCCCCAGTGCACAGGAAAGACTTGTAGAGTTAAAGTAAAAAGGGGGCAACAAAAAAATAAAAGGATGGGGGACCTACATAGCCAGAAATTTTTGCAAGTTGGGTTATTATTTTAGAGAAAAGACGGTTCGGGGGGAATAATAAATTTGTTTAAAACTCAAAGGTCAAAAAAAGGATCTCCCCCAAGTTTTTTTACCCAGGGCTGAAAAAAAGAAAAGGGGATCCTCTACTTTTGAGGAACAAAAAGTTTCAACAAAACATAAAAAGGGATTCTTTACGAAAGAGCGTGGACTAGGGAAATTCTCTCCCGAGGGATTTGTCATGGTGAATTCAATAACGGCGTTCAAAAATGGTTTAGATGATTTCTGGAGCTAAAAAATATAACAATTTTAGTGTCTAGGATTCGAAGAGGGGTCAGATCCAGGGATTTTTTGATTGCAGTTTGGGGTGGGAAGGAATTTTTCCCTAAAATGAGGACAAAAGGGTTTTACCTCTTGGGGTTTTTCCTTTTCCCCTGGGGTTAAAAACCTTAGCACAACAAAGGTGAACTGGGATGGAGTTTTGTCTTTTTTTCGGCCTTACAAACTATGAAACCCCCTTAAGAAAACTAAATTTTAAAAAAAAACCTTCGGAACTTTAAAATCCTTAACGACGGCCCCCCGACTTTTGATGTTGGGTTTGGGGCAGGCGTTTTTTCTACAGCGACGTCTTTTGGCCCCTTTACTGCAGAAAAAAAAGTTTGGGCCCTTTTGGCGCCGCAGTTGCACTTTAGATCGGGGGCCCGTACTACACAGCTTTGATTCCCCGAGAAACTTTCCTTGGGGGCATGGGGATGGGAGAAAACCTGCGCACCCCGGGTGCTTTAAACCCCCCTTTGATTGCGGGGGGGTCCGCCCCCGCAGCGCAATCCCAAAAGGGGTTTTTTTGCTTGCCGGGGGTTCCCGGGAAAACCCCCCTTTATTGCAGAGCCCGGAAGAAAGGGGTGCACAGTTAGCCCTGGGGGCCCTAGATTAGCCCCAAGGGGGTGGTTTGTGTAACAAGCCAGTGGGCCCGGACAGGGGCTTGTTGGTGTTTCCCGAACATGCCTGTATAGGGCTGACACAAAAATTTAATGTTTTTAGATATATGAATATGCAAATTTCATTAATAAGGGTTTAAAAAAAAATTTAAAACAGGTTTTTCCCTTTTATGGGATTTAAAAAAAAAAAAGGGGAAAAAAAACCATAAAAAGTAAAAAAAAAAAAGAATAAAAAATTAAAAAATTAATTTTAAAAAAAAAAATTTAAAAAAAAAATAACTGTGCTTTTATTTTCACACACAAAAAAAACTACACATATTCGGGATCCCCACGGAAAATTTAAAAACCCCGTGAAAATTTAAATTAATTAAAAAAAAAAGTAAAAAAAAACCCCAAAAAAAATTTAAAAAAAAAATTCGCCAATAATTTCTAAGTGAACTTAAACCCATTCCACCTAAAAGGGAAATTGTCTCAAATAAAATGAGGCCTCATAAAACTGGCCACTGAAAAAAAAAAAAGTTAAACTGTTGAAACGGGAAGGAGGCAAAAACTAAAAAAAAAATTTTTTGGTCATTAAAAATTTCTTTTCAGGCCTGGGCTTTAAGGGTTTAATTCCCTTTTTCATAAAAAGAGGCCCCGCCTGAAAAAACTTAATTTTATGGGTTGGGAAGGAAATATGGCTTTTTATTGGGTGTATTAATTTTTAGACGGGAAAATTTAAAAATTTCAAATTTTTGTCGTGATGCAAACCCTTTTTTTCTTCAAAAAAAAGTTTGAAAATTTTTGGAAAACTTTTCCCCGCTTAGAAAAAAACCAAATTACCCGTAAGCTATCATAATTGGGCCCCAAAACCCCCTTCCCGTAAAAAAATCTGCTATTTGGGGGAAGGGATGTATATAAAATGTTCCCACCATAGTGCCCAAAATTTTTTTCCCAAAAGGGCCCCATTCCTAATTCTAATTAAATTTTTAAAATTTTAAAGGGCAAAATGTGTCTTTTTTTTTTTATTTATTTTTTTTAAAAAATAAAAAAATGCCTCTTAAAAAACCCTGGGATGCACTTAAAAGGTTTCCCCTTGGAAATTTCCTGATGCTGTACTTTCCCCCAGGTTAAAACCAAAAAAGGCTAGTGGGTCAAATAGTCCTTGTCTT
>JAODAL010028515.1:0-53196 GCA_025379985.1 Phyllomedusa bahiana
GTGGGGGATTATCCCAAAAAAGGGGTTTTTTTTAAAAAGTGGAGGTTCACAAATGCAGTGTTTGTAAATATACAAAAGGGTTTTATTTAAATTTAATTTTAAAAAAAAAAAATTTTCTTAAAAACAGAATTAAAAAATTTTTTGATCCAAAATCATGTCGTTTAGTTAAAAATTTGCACCGTATATGGAAAGGTTTTTTTTGGGGTGCACTGTTTGCCAAATTACAAAACAGAAATTTCAGAAAAACTTTTCTGGAATAAAAAAAAAAAACATGCCCCCGACACGGGTGCCCGCTTTGTCATTTTAATTAATGGGCATAATTTGGGGATGTAAAAAACTTCTGTTTTTTTCGGGTTTGAGAAAATTAAAAACCCTTTAAAAGAGGGGGGATTTGAGATATTTTGGTGGGGAGGGGTTATTTGGTACTTAAAAATTTGGGCGTGCGCCCGACCCCAAAGGAATGAATTACTGTAATGAAGTAATGCATTTTTATTAAAGTAATATAAAGGGGGCTAACCCGAAAAGGAGCAGCAATATAGTTGGTTTAAAATTTAGAGATGCCCGTTAAAAAATTTATTCTCTTCTTTTATGCCAAAAAATTTGCTAAATGGATTTTGGGTTTTTTGATGCAAAAAATAGGATCTTTATCAACAGATCTCATACAAGTGGTCATGGAAATTTTTTAGCAATTTCCAAAAAGATTGCCCCCTTTTTTTTTTTTTTAATTGGAGTCATGTGAACAGAATTTTTTTGCTTTGAAAAAAACCTTTCCTTGTTTGAAACCGTAAGTGTGGTTTTTTTCACCTATTTTTTTTGATGGTTTAAAAAGGATTTTTCTTTTTACTATACCACTGGATTTTTCTGGACTTAAAAATTTGGTCTAGTAAACTGTCTTCGGGAAAGCAAAGTAAAGGGGTCCGGTCAGTATTTTTTTTTGCCTCTTATTCAGAAATCATGATGCCCTTAATTATGCCTTTTTCATACTGTTGAAAAAATTCCGCCTTTCCCTTTTCCTTTTAAACCTATTGGAAATAGGGCCTCCTTTTCTACTATTTGTACGGTAACAAATCGCCCATTAGATCGCTTTTACCAGCAAAAATTTTTAAAAAAGGAAAATTACCTGGTATGTTGTATGTTTAGTGTATCTTCCTTTATGCACAGAAGGTCCAAAGGGCTCACTTGGCCCTTTTATTGTACCAAAAGAAAAGTGGATTCCGCACCAAAAGGGGATGATTTAAAAGTTATTTTCATTGCTTTATTTAACTTTTTTAAAAAAAATAGGGCCAATGGGATGAAACCCCCGGGTCGGGGGGGCACCCTTTCGCCCGTTTTCCGGCGGCATCTGCGCCCGATTTTTTGTCGGGGCGGGGGGGTGCTTATTTTGATGTTTAAATCCCGGCCTTGCCAGTGTTTTAGGCGCAGTGCGGGTCCCAGGGCAGTGCGGGGCTGGCCTATGATTCGGCGCAGAGGTAGTGTTTGGGTTTCATGCTGGGAAAAGTTTCCCCGCGCCTCGCCAGTGTGTGGGGGGCCGTGCGGGGGGCCTCGGGCAGTGCGGGGGTACACCCCTTTATTTGCCGCCGGAGGTGTTGGGACTCCCTACATGGGGGAAAAGGGTTTTTCCCGCGCCTCGCCAGTGTGGGTAGGGCACAGTGCGGGGGACCTGGGCGAGTGCGGGGGCTTAGGCGCCCTGCGGGGCGCGCCGAAAAAAAAAGTTCCGATGCGAGAAGGCTGGAAAAAGGAGAAATTTTAAAACCCCAAATTTTTCCCCTTTTTGGGGGAGTTTGAATCAAAAATGCCTTTAAAGGGGTTAAAAAATTTCAGGAAAAAAAAGCGAAACCCTTTAAAAAAAAAAAAATACATAAAAAAAAATTTACTTTCCAAAAATCCTAATTCCAAGAAATTTTTATTAAAAAGATGGGCAAATCGATTCTAACGAAGTGGAATTCGTTTTGAATTTCAGGAAAACTTGGTTCTGAAGAAGTCGAAGTTTTGGGGGACTTGGGTGTAACGAAGTGTGCTTTTGATTGTAAATGGCTCAGGCAAAATGGGGGCTAAAGGGGCAAAGCACCCCCTTTGGGGGGAAAGAAGGGGGTAGCAGCATGAATGTGCAAATGAATCCAATCAAAAGGGGGGTCGTGGGAAAAAAGTATTTTGTGGGGGCCGGGGAGCTGTGTTTGTTATGGTTGGGAAGGTGGGGTTTCCGGGGATTGGGGTTTATGAAACGATTTTTTTAAAAAAGATTTTTGTTGGGGGTGGGCTCAGCTTGTTCAAGGAAAGCCCTTTTTAAAAATGTTTATTTTTGGGGGTTTTTTGGGGTTGGGAATTGAAGGGGGGCCGGGTTAGGAATTTTTTTGCTTTCCGGGTTTAAGGGGACGGAAAAATCGGGCATCCTACCCCCCGTTCCTGTTGTATTCATTTAAAAAAAACAGCGTTTTTACAATACAAATTACCCCCTTTTTTTGGCTGTCAAATCTTTTGGGGCAATTTAATCCGGGGGGGGTTTAAACGTTGTTTGCTGCGTGTGGGCTCCAAGAAAACTTCTTTTTTTCACGGGCCCAAAAAACAATTTTTTTGTTGATAATTTTTACCCAAGCACAAGGTTTAAATTTCAATTTTTTTTTTTGTTGGGGTAGGTTTGAAAACACGTTACAAAGTTTGTAGTTTTGGATGTCAATTTTTTTTGACAATTTAATTCCCGGGGGTTTAAATTTAAACGTTGGGTTTGTTTGTATCAGTAAAAGAAACTTTGTTTTTCCCAAACCCCAAAAAAAAAATTTTTTTGCCCTAATTCTTTTCCCGAAGGTTTAAATTTAAAAACCTGTTTTGTGTTTTAAAAATTCAAATAAAATTTAAAAGGTTTTTTTTAAAAGGACATTTCAAAGGGCAAAATTTTTTTCCCGGCCCATTTGTGGGGGCGCCCAAATTTTTAAACCCAAAAGGGTTAAACCCCAAACTTCTTAGGGGGGTTCTTTGTGTCAATTTTCAGGGTTTGTATTTTTTTTAAAAGATATTTCATCAAAAAAGTGTCTGTACCTTTTAGAACAAACCCCGTATGTCGACAGAAAAAAGGTTGGGGAGGTCTTCCCCCTGCAGTGGAAAAGGGCCCAAAATTCCTGTAGCAGGTCGCAGCACACAAGGGGATGTGGCAGCAGGGGTATCGGTGAGGCCACAACTGCCGCTGTCATCTAGGGCGGGTATGACTAGCAAAAACCCCAATGTTTTATTGGTTGACTAGGTCATCCCTTCCTCCCCGATGACATTGACAACCCCAGCCAAGAGTCGGTGGGAAAAATCAGGGGGCAAAACCCTTAAATTTGGGTTTGGCCCCGGGGGGGGGCAGCCCGGGCCCCCACCCGTCCTCAACCCCGCCCCCTATCACCATCGGTTTTCCCCCAGCCAGAGATTTTTACTATGTGGTTGGGTTTACGTCTATATTAAACGAGGATGAAAATTTTTAGGAGGCAGTTCCCGCAGCTTTCTTGGCGCAAAGAAAAAAGGGGCCCAAAATCCCCGTTATTGCAGTAGGCGGCCCCCCCCAAAATATAGATGTGGAGAGGGGGCCTGGGAAAGGGCATGTTGTGAGGGGTCAGCCTTTTGCATCCCAAAATGGTGGTTTTAGGACAGCGTGGGCGATGAAACCAAATAGATGATGATTTTAAAACCCATGCACTTGGAAGCGGGTGGGCAAGGGCTTCCCTCATCGTCAGGGGAAGAGGGGTTTAGCTTGCGCGTCAAGGGGGGGCGCAGGGCCGCAAGGGGGTCGTGGTGGCCGTGGAAATCAGCAGGGATAGCAGGAGTGGGAGGTCGGGGGCCAAGCGGCCCGGAGGGAAAAAACCCCCCTTTTGAGGGCAACAAAGGTTTGGGCACAGGGGGGCTCAGCGAGGGGAAGGGGGGGCAGTAGTCACTTCAGTGTGGAAACGGTTGGCGGTTAAAAAACCCCTTTCTCGGCGGGTGTGGCAGTTCTTTGCTAAGGGCCCCCGGAGGGGCCGAATAAAGGGTATATGTAGAATTGGGGGAAACAGAAAATGAAGCGGGGGGCCGGGGGTAAAATTGGCAAACCCCGGCCCCGCGTCAACACATTTCAGCGTTTTACCTTCCCCGGGGGCTTGGAGAAAAGTGGCTCAGAAGTGGTGGGTCCCCTCCCCGCCGCGCGCAACAGCCCGCCGCAGCGCGCCCCAGTGGCACAATTTCCATTGCTGCCAAAATCAAAGGCCTTTCCAATCAAACCTTGGGAGGAAAAAGGGGGGGAGGTGTTTTTTTTTGACATCATCTCCGGGGCCGATGCTTTCCCGTCCTCGTAACCTGGTGCCAAACAGGCGTTTTAGCGAGGCGATTGCAAAGGAGACAACAGGATGCGTCCCCAACCCTCCCAAGGTGCAGCAGCTGACCGTGCTTGTCCAAAATTGTTGGGGGATGCGTCCCCCCCCAAATTTCCCAAAAGGTGGACTCTGCCCCGTTCAGAGAATAAAAGGGTTGTGCCGGGGCCGGTGGGAGAGTTCCCAAACCGTTTAAATTTTTTTTCCAAAAAGGCAGTACCCGCACTTCCATTAAAAATGGTTTGAAAGAAGGGGGAGTCCTTTTAAATTATCGGTTTGTTCCAAATGCCACGGGGGGCGGGTTGGGCTTTTAAAATTTGGTAGGGCCGGGAAATAAAAGGTCATGTCCTTTACGGCCCAATGGGTGGGAAGTGGTTTTTGGCCCAGGACACCAACAAAATTGGACGGGAGGGGCCCCTTTTTCCTCCCCGTTGTCAAACTGGCTGCTCCCGCGCCAATGTCGGCCTTTCCCCCTCCTTCCCCCAAACCCACCCAAAAAATCAAACCTCCCCCAAGTATGCTCCACATTTCCCCCAATTTTGTTGGGCACAGCGGTTTTCACGCAGTTGCTTCACCTGGGTTTTTCCTGGGGGCGAACGAAAATTCCCCAGGGGAGGAAATGCCCCCCGCTTAATTTCGCAAGGGGAAAAGATGTGTGGGGTTTCTCCGGCCCAAAAGCAAATCGGGGGAAAATTGGGGACGGAAAAAAGGGGGGGAAATGGTGTCCACGTGGCCCCCCGAGGGGGGGGGATGGGCCTGCGCCCCTGATGGCGCAGTTTCAATTTGGTTTTGAAAAAAGGTTTTTGAAGTTCTTTTCCAAAGATTTTGGAGATTTTTTAAATGGCCAGGAAAAAACTTGCTTTTTTATCCATTCGTTCAAAGCCAAAGGAAACCCCCCTTTGGGGTTGAAAGCGGCCCGAAAGGCCCCCCCCAACAAACTTTTGTTTTGCGATGTTTTCCCCCGTTTTGGGAAATTTGCCTGCCCCTGTTGGCAGCCGATGTATAAACAGAGAAAGGCCCATTTAAAGATTTTTTTATGATCCCCGGCAGGGCAGAAATATTCCCCCGTTTTAACTTTTAGTCAGCCCAGTGGAGCTTGGTTTACATGCCCTTTTTTTGGGGCCCCTTTGAAAGGAAGGGGGCCCTTATTTTTCGTCGCCAGGATTGGGGGGGTGAATTTTAAAGTCATTTATGTTCATTTTCCTGGAAAAGATGCTGAAAAATTGTCTGGGCGGGGATTTGGGACTTGGCGAAAAAAATCTCGTTTGGGCACAGGGGTCCACTGGGGCTAAAAATGGAGGAGGAGGGGGGGGACATTGGGGGAGAAAAAATTTTCTGGTGAAAAAGAGTGGTTTTCTAAAAAAGGGGGGACAAGAGGGGGAGGAGCAGGGGAGTGGAGGAGGTTTGGGGAGATGAGGAAAAGGGCCGGGGGACCCCCCAAACATGTGGCAGTATTTCGTGGAAAAGAGGCAGGGGGCCCTGGAAATTACTTGTGCAGAGGGGCCCCCAGCATGTTATTTTTCCTGGCAGTGACAGGGCGAATAGTCAGCCCTGGGCAGAGGGATGATTTAGGCTCTACCCTATTGGACCATCGCTACCCGGGCCCAAAATGGGACCTTTTTCCCCGTTTGAGGGGAGGACCCAAAAATTTAAATACTATAAAGGGGAAAACCCCCATAAACAGTTGGGCCCCTTTCCAAAGTGCGGGATGTCCCTTCCCCTGAAAGGTCGGCCTGGGGGGTTCCTCAGCGCTCACCGGGTTTTCTGCCCCGGCTGTGGGGGAAGGGGGGGGGGTAGGGAAATACAAACTCCATCGCAGTAACCCAAATCTGGAGTCACGGGTGGCAGCTTCCTTCACCCCCCTAGTGAGGAGGGTAGGCGCCAGCGCAGAGCAGGGAGGCCCGGGGCCCGTCCCCGGGAACCCAAAAAGGGTGGGGCCTTTTTGGGCCGCATTTGCCAAACCCCCAGTTAGAAGAAACCGCTGGGCTACTGGGGAAGCAAAATGGATTTTGTGGCCCCAAACTTGCCGAGTTTTTGGTTTGGGGAAAACTGTCCTGCCCCGGCCCGTTTGTGTGGCTTCAGAAAAGGGTGTTTCTGCGGCGGGGGCCATCCCCTTTTAGCCCAAGGAAACCCGCTTGTCCCCGGGAAAAAGTGGGAAAGACTGACCTTTGTTTAAGCGAATTTGGCGTGGGGGTTTGGCCCGGATTTCCCACAAACCCCAAAGCCTTTGGCGTCAGATCCCTCAGCCCCTGAATCACCCCAAAATTTTAGAAAAGAGTCCCGGGGTTCAAAATACCTGCCCCAGCCAAATTTTGAGGCCCCCCCCGCCTTGAAAGCCCCCATCTGTGCCAAGGTTTTTTATTTGCCAACAACCTTTTTACCAAGGGGGAAAAAGGGATTGCCCCCCCTCCAAAAACTGGTTTTATTGGCCAATGTCTGCCCTCATGCTGCTGCTGTGGTTGGGTGTCGTGACCTTTCCCCCTGTGTAAATTGGGCCCACTCTGTGGCCTATCTGTTTTTTTCCACCCCGAATGTCCTTTTGCCCCTTTGGGCCTAAAGCTTTCTTGTGGTGGGTTTCCGTGACCCCACCTGTGTCATTGTCCCACTCTGTGGCCCCAACCCCCTTTTTTTTGCCCCAGAATGTCAATTTTTGCCCCACCCGTCCCGGGCCTCATTTTCTGCCCTGGGCTGCTGCCGTTTACCTACAACTGTGTTCATTGTCCCCCTTGGGGCCTACTCCTGTTTTTTCCACCTCCAGAATTTCATTGTGCCATGTTTGGGCCCCATGCTGCTGCTGTTACCCAAACACTGTGTCATTTTTGCCACTTGGGGTGGACTCAAGTGCTGCTTGGGCCGGGACTAACACTGTGTCCATTGTTGGCCCCCTGTTTGACCTTTTGCTGTTCCCGTGGTGTGCGTCGCCCCACCCCTGTGTCAAAAATCCCATCGTGGCTTTTTTCCTGTTTTTGCCACCCCCCGAATGTCATTTTGAACTGTCCTTTACCTCCTGGTGTGCTGTGGGTGCTGCCGTTTACCTACACATTCCCGCATTGTGCCCATGGGCTGAAAACTCATGCTGTTTTTGTTTCCCGCCAGTGTGTTACCCACGCCTGGGTCATTGGGCCACTTTTTTGACATCATTGCTCGGTAGGGGGGCTGCCCGGGTGACCTAAAACATTTTGTCATTGTTCAATGGGCTGGGCCCCATGCTGCTGCCCCTTTACCTTTCAATAAAAAGTGTCATTGTCCCATTGTGGCCCACTCCTGTTTTTGGCCCCCCTAGAATGTGATTGTGCCCCTGTCTGGGCCTTCCCTGTGTTTTTTTTGGCTGTTGCCCGTGAACCCAAAAAACTGTTTTCATTGTGCCACGTTGGAAATCATGCTGCCTTTCCCGTGGGCTGCTGGTGACCTCCACGCTGCGTCATTGTTCCCCCCCTCTGTGGCAATCCCGGGTTTTTTCCCCCCTCCCCGAATGTCATTTTGCCACTGTGACCTTAAAGCTGCTGCCGTGAACCCACACAAATTTTGTCATTGTGACCCCTGCCTACTATGCTGTGCTGCCGGTGACCTTTCACCCTGTTGGGTTTGTTCCCCCTTTTTTTTCGGACCCTCATTTCGGGTGCCGGGGGACCTTTCCCCACTGTGTCTTTTTTGCCCCTGCCTGACCTTTGGTGGGTCTGCCCTGCCTACCCCACTTGGGTTTTTTGTCCAAATGTCTGACCCCAAACTGGTGCTGTGGTGCTGCGTGACTACCCCTGTGTTTTGTGCCACTGTCTTTACCTCATGTTTTTCATTGGGTGTTGTCAAAAACCCCCACTCGTCACTGATGTTTACAGCCCCGGGCCCCGGGTTTTATTTTTTCCATTTGTTGCTGCAAAGACTTTTTCAAAGGTTTAAAAACCCCCTTTTGTTTTTTTGGTCGTTTTTCACCCCTTAAGGCCCCGGGGAAATTTTATAGTGAAGGAATTCTAAGAGCGGCGGGGAGTCATGTTGGGGTCGATACTTTAAAAAGACAAAATTGTTTGAAAAACCAAAACCCAAACTCCCCCTGATATTTAAGGCATGGGCAAACGTTTTTAAAAGCACCATTTCAGGCTTTTTGTGCGCCTGGAAAAGCTGTTTTTTTAAAGTTTGGTGGGGGAAAAAGGGGAAATTCGGAACGAAGTTATTTTTTGGCCGGGGAAAATCGACGAAGGGGGAACGAAACCCAATTTTGGGAAAATTTGCCCCTCTTTTAATTAGGATATTGGAAATTGTGGGAAATCATAATTTTAAAAACTGAAAGTATTCTGATTTGGGCGGATAAACCGGGCCAAAGAATAGGGGCGAAAAGTGAACCCTTAAAAACCCATGGGGGAGTTTAGGGGCCCCAAACCCGAATCCCCCCCGGGATAGTTTTTAAATACAGTAGAATGTGGGGAAAAAGAGCTGAAATTTGGTTTAAAAAACCCGGGGATTTTGGGTTTTGCCCAAACCCCTCAGAAAAGAGCGACAAAAGAAACCCTTCTACCCTATTTGGAAAAGGGAAAATTTAGGGCCAATCCCGAATAGGAGCGACAAAGACCCATTCTAGTCATGGAGAAATTTTTGCAATCAGAATAAAGGGGGATAAAATTTAAAATTTTCCGTAAAAAAAACAGAAAAGGCTGATTGGCGAGCTAGCGGGGGGGCTTGGCTATCCCCGCCAATCAGAGCGCGAAACTACTTTTCCCATTATGTTATGGAAAAGATGGCGGCTCTGGAAAACTCGGCGCTCAGCGCCCGGGGGGTTGAAGTAAATTTTAAAAAAAAACTTTTTATTAAGTGGTTTAAAAATTTTTCAGATAAAGAGCCCAACCCTTCTTTTACAAAAAAAGCAGTTAAATCCGAAAAACGGTTTTGTCGCGAGACCCCGCTTCATTGGGGGAAATTTCCCAAAAGAGGAATTGCGGGAATACAGTAATTCCAAAAAGTTTAAAAATATTTCTTTTGGGCGGCATAAAAGCCAATCGAATAGGGGGTGGCAAAGGGCCCCTTTTAACCCATGGAAAAAGTTTGGGAACCCAAAAAGAAAAAGGGGACAGGTGGCCATTCTACCTATGAAGGAGTATTATTAAAAAATTCCCGAAAAAGGGCGACAAAAGTCCCATTATATTCCCCATGGAAAGGGTTTGGACCAAAAACAAACTTTAAAGGCGGGACAGTTCAAATTTCAAAAAAAAAACAGAAAAAAGGGGCTGTTGGCTGGGGCGGGGGGGTGGTTGGGTTCCCAGGGAATTTAGAGGCCCCGGGTACTTTCCTTTCCATTATAGTTAGGAGGATGGGCCGGTTTGAAATCTCGGGGTTAAAGGGCCGTGCGGCATGAAATATTAATAAAAAAAAATTTTTTTTTAAGTGTAAAAAAAGTATCGATAAGAGCGAAACCTTTTTACAAATTTAAAACAAATTAAAAAGGCCCCAAAAACGCGTTTGTCGCCGAGACCCGGGTACATAGGGGAAAAGGCCCAAAAGGAGAATCGGGGAAATACAGAAATTTAAAAAATTTGCTATTTTTTATTGGGGGTAAACCCGCCAACAGAAAAAGGAGGAAATGTCCCCTTATAAAAATTTGGAGAAAAATTGACCCAAACAGAAAAGGAGGAAAAAAATGTCCCCTTAAAATTTTATTTGGGGAAAAATTGACCCCTTTTTAAATTTCCCAAGGGGGGGACCCGTTAAAAAAAAAAGTTTAAAAAAACAGGGAAAGAGCTAATTTGGGTTTAAGCGGCGGAAGGCTCGGCCAGCTTAGGGCCCAAACAGAGCGGGGAAATACTTTCTCATAGGTTTTATTTTTTGGGGAAAAAAAATTTGAGCGCGCTCTGTAATTGGCTAAATTAAAGGGCGCCCTTTTTTTTGGACCCAAATTTGGAAAAGGCGAGCGACGCTCCCATGGGTTTTTTTAATGCAATCTGAAAACAAATGTTCAGGGCCCAAAACAAATTTTAAGACTACGAAAATGGTTTCCCGATTTTGTTAAAATAAAATGAATAATAATAGGGGGGTAACCCAAAAAAAAAATTTTAAAACAAAAAAAATTTATGTTTTTATTTCTTTATTTTTTGTTTTTTGCCAAGGATCAATAGTATGGGTGCAACCAAAAAAAAAGAAAAAAAAAATGGTTTTATTGATTTAATTTTTTTTTTTCGTTTCCCCATATTATCATTCGTTTTTTTTTTATAAAAGGGGACAAAATTCTGTAGGGTTATAATTTTTATTTTGGGCCCTGTACCCCTTTTTATTTCAGATTGCATTAAAAACCCAAAAGGAGGGTCGCTCAATCTCCCATTTGGGCCAAATAAAGGCGCCTCTTTTTTTTAGCCCAAAACCCCAGAGGGGGGTAGAAAAACTTTTCCAAAAGAAAATCTTGAGAAAGTAGCTCTCGCTTGATTGGCTAAATGGGGGAGCCCACCCACTTCAACAAACAGTCGTTTCTGCATTTTTATGTATTTTGAAATGTCCCCTTTGAATAGGGTTTGGGCAAATTTTTTTCCATAGGTTTTAATGGGACATTGTCGTCCCATTTGATTTGGGCAAATTTTCCCCCATAGGTTAAATGGGAATTGTGGTCCTATTCGATTGGTGGTTTATGGACCCAAAGAGGGTTTGCTTTAAAAAAAATTTTTAATTACTTTTATTTTTCCCCGGGGATTCTTCTATTTTTCAATTCCCCATGTGCGCCCGGGTTTTCGGCGACCAAAAAGCGTTTTTTTCGGGGTTTTTAAACTGCTTTACTTGTAAAGAAGGGTTTGTCTTTATCTTTATATTAGTGTTGAGCGATTTTTACCCACAAAATTTAAAACGGCAAGGTTTTTTTGGTGGGTCGAAAATTTTTCCCCAAAATTTGCGATAATTAAAGGGTTTTAAAATTGAGCATTTTTCTATTAAAATCCGCCTTTTTTTGGGGCTTCCCCGTTTAATTTTTTGGGTTCCAAAAAAATCAGATTACAGAATAGAGCCGGGGGAGATGTGTGTGCGACGTATGACTGGGATGTGTATGGTTGCGATTGGCTGGGAAAATCCATGACCTCTTTTTAAACATAGAACAGCGTTTCCTGTTTTAACCTCAGTGTCTCTCGGGCGTCTCATAGGGATAGGCCCTGCGCTCTGCCTGGGGCCCAAAACAGCTCAGCGAAAATTAGTCTATTTCTGCCCACAGAAACCTCTACTATTAGCTGTGATCCTTCCAATTTAGTTAGATTAGAGATTTGAAGATTTTATGTAGTTAGCTAGAAAATTTTAAAGCAGCATCTAGCACTGTATATTCTCGGCGGTGGGGAGCGGGGGGGGGGGGGGGGCCGCGGGCGAACACGGGACAAGTTATCTATAAAGACACTGGAAAAAGTTCACCAAGACTTAGTGTAGACATTGTAGTGGAATATCTTTATTATTAACAGTTTGCTATTGAAATATTTCTGGATATTGGGCAGTCGGAACTTATATTGGATTACACATCATTTCTAGAAAACTGCAGGTCTCTTTGTTAGCTGCAAAACTCCACTTTTATTATCAGTATACATTTCAGATAGGTGTTCATTTTCAATTTTACCCCTTACACCTGTGCTGTTAATATATCCCCCTTGCAGTTAAATTACAATTTCAGCAATCTTGTAGTCAGCACAGGTTGTTTGTTGCCAAAAATACCGTGTATCGTACGAAAACATCACAGTTACGTGTTTTTTGAAATTTTGCGCACCCAGCAAATTGTTCATTGACGCAGCATCCACGGTAAATCTTTAAAACAGCAATTCTATATTCACAAAGGGGAATTGAAAGGGGCAAAAAATACCGTTTATTATACCAAAAACTAACAGTTACGTGTTTTTTGACTTTGGCACCCAGCATTGTTCATTGACGCAGCATCTACGTAAATTCTTAAAACAGCAATTCTATATTCACCACAGGTGAATTGAAAGGTGCAAAAAAAATTTTCCGTGTATCATACGAAAACATAACAGTTACGTGTTTTTTGCTTTTGCACACCCAGCATTGTTCATTTACGCAGCATCCACGTAAATCTTTAAACAGCTATTCTATATTTCACCCAGGTGAATTGAAAGGTGCAAAAAATACCGTTATTATACCAAAAAAATTTAAAAGTTTACGTGGGTTTTTTGACTTTTGCACACCCTGCATTGTTCATTGACGCAGCTTCACGTAAATCTTAAAACAGCAATTTATATTCCCACAGGTGAATTGAAAGGTGCAAAATATACCGTGTATCATATGAAAACATAATCAGTTAAGTGTTTTTTTTACTTTGCACACCCAGCATTGTTCATTGACGCAGATCCACGTAAATCTTAAAAAAAGCAATTGTATATTCTCAACAGGTGAATTAAAAGGGTCCCCAAAAAATCCGTTTTTTTATACCAAAAAAATAACATTTAGGGGTTTTTTTGAGTTTTGCACACCCAGATTGTTCATTGACCGAACCCCGAAAATCTTAAAACAGCAATTCTTAGTCACCACAGGGGGAATTAAAAGGGGCCCAAAAATACCGGGTATTATAGGGAAAAAAAAAACAAATACAGACCCTTTTTCCCCCGGCCTTTTAATCTGGGGGTCAGACGGTTTAAGGGTTTCATATTTGCGGTCCAGGACAGGTATAGTCAAATGCCCATTTAAAACTAAAATGGTGGTTAAAAGCCCCCCTTTTTGGGGGCCATTTTTTAAATTTGTGGGGGCTTCGGGTTTTGGGGGGGTCATCCCTAAATTTTCCCAAAAACAGGGTATTTAATTGTCCTTTTTCAAGTAACTGATGGTTTCAAATCTTTACTCCCCTTCTGGCACTTTTTAATTTGTGGGTGATGCGGGGTTTGGGGTTTCGGGCCCCTGTGGAAACAAGACAGGGATTAGTGAAGGGTCTGTGCTTTTTTTTTCTGTGACTTTTAAACCCAAAAGTGTGTTGCCAAAGGATGTAGAAACGTATCCATTTGACTGTTGTGGATTTTAATTTCAGCTTTTCCCCCGGGCCTTTTTTGGGGTTTTTAATAATAAAGGTTTTGGGTTGTTTCTCCCTTTAGATTTTAAATGGTAATCGCCATAATCGATGCCCCTTTATGATGCGGACCGACTATGGGATTCGCTCGATCCAAATAGAAAACCCGAAAATCGTCAAACCTATAGATAATGTTTTACACTTAAAAAAAAATGATTTTTTTATTAAATTTTTCATGCCCCCAGGCCCCTTGGAGCGAGTTTCAGAGCGCCCTTTCCTTTTCCATGGGACTAAATGGGAGAAGTAGCCGGGGGTTGTTTGGGGTGGGATACCCAAGCACCGCTAGCTCAGCCAATCGCCTCTTTTCTGTCTTTTTTTTGTATTTTGAATTACCCCGCGTGGGATTTTGTTTGGGTTTAAAAACTTTCCTTTAAAACGAAATGGGTTTTTGGGCGTTTCCTATTCTGTTTGGGCCGACCCTAGCCAAGCCCCCGCTAGTTTCAGAAACCCGCTCTTTTCTGTCTTTTTTATGAAATTTTGAATTATCCGCCGTGGATTCTGATTGGTCAACCCTTTCCCCATGGGTTTTTAAAGGGGTTCATGTCGCCCCTATTTGATTGGGGTTTTAAAGCCAAACCAAATTTGAGAATAGGTTTCAAAATTTTAAAAATTACTGTTTTTTTGGCAATTTCCCCATATCAAAATTTTCTTGATATTGGGGCCGTTCTCAAAGGTTTAGGAAAGTGTTTTTTTTTATTATTATGTTTATTTTTGGGGTTCCCCAATTTTTTCCATTTTGGGAACTTTTTTTTCCCCTTTTTTAAAAAAGGAGGGACGGAAAACCCCCCCCCCGCCACCCCCCCCCCCCCCCCCCCCCCCGCGGGATTTTTTTTGCGATTTTCTTTTTTTTTCCTGGGCATGTTCCGACCCTGCTTCACTTCCCCCTTCTGCCGGAGCATTTTAGCCCCAAAAAAAAACCAGGCCCTGTTTTGTCGGAGTGCCGAGGTTTGCACTTGCGTCCTCGCTTTGCCGACTCGCCATGTAATGCCTGGGGTTTTTAAAGCGTGCCGCGTCCCGCCCCGGAACGCTACCCCGCGGCCACACGGGCCCATTGCCCCCCCCCTTAAATGCGAGGCGCAGCTAAAATGTGGCGAACACTGCCCCAAAACCTGAACCCCCGGCGCCCGACAGGGGATTCGGGCTGGGGGGCCCGCAGTTTTACCCCAAAAAAACAGGCGAAAAGCCCGATCATACATGTCGCCCATAGTTTTCATAAAAAGTGTGCAGCTTTAGGCAGATGCATTTCGGGTGTGTCTCACCCTTAGTTGCTGCTGTACAGATCACTGATACAGAGGTTAAAGGGTGAGAATCAGGGGGCTCATTAGACTCCTCTTCCTAGCACAGTCTTATGCCAAAGCCTGTTAATGGCTCAAAATCAGGGCCGTTCGGCGGGCAAGGCGGGCAATCACCCGAGGGAGGCACCACGGCCGCCCACCTCGGCCGCCTGGGATCAGCCTCTTCACAGCCGTTTTTCAACAGCTAGTGAGTCAGCAGCTGCATAGTAGCAGTGTGGTTACTCCTACAGGGAGAAGACAGGATGGATCATTACCCTCCTGCCTTCTTCCTTGTATGTACAGCGCTTAGTGAGCACTGTACATACACATCAGCGTCGCAGGGGGCGCACGGCTTTCACGTGATGCTGGATCTCCTAAGCTGCCAGCTCCTGCAGGCTGAGGAGATCCCGGGACCTGCGTAACGGCATAACCGTTCATCAGCTCCAGGACCTGGAACATGGAGGGAGCATCAAGAGGTGAGTAGCTTTTTTTTTCCCCTTCCAATTCGCTACAATGGAGACAGCTACCTGGCTACTATGGGGCAACTATCTGGCTACAGGGGGGGCAGCTACCTGGCTACTATGGGGCAACTATCTGGCTACAGCGGGGTCAGCTACCTGGCTACAGGGGGGCAGCTACCTGGGTACAGAGGGGGCAACTATCTGGCTATATGGGGGCAGCTACCTGGCTGGGGGGAGGGGAGAAATTTCTTCACCTCGCCCTGAGTGCAATTTAGCCTATGAATGGCTCTGCTCAAAATATACACAGCCTGTGTCAGGTGAGTTGTAACAGTTATTAGGAAGAAAGTGATAAAGCTATTCTACAAAATAACGAGTCAAACAGGTCTATCAACTTAATCTATTACAGTGTTGATCCAAAAAAAGGAAAAACATGAAATTAAAAATTTGACAATTAGGGGAAAAATACCTTTTTGATACCAAATATATAAATCTTAATGAGTCTCTGAATCAATGACTTATCTCACGATGTCCAGTATGCATAATTTGTGATATTGCTTTCAAAAAATGTATCTCAAGCTTGTTCATAACCATAGTCTCATTGCTCTTATAGTAAAGAATCTCCTTTTATGATGATGGTGAAACTTTCTTCCTCTTAAAGTGGATGCTCAATGTTCATGATTACAGTGGTAGTGTTATGATTGTGCCTGGCACGCCCCCTGCTTTTGGTTCTGGTCGCCGGCCACGGCCGGTACGATGTAAACCATGTTTTTTAACTTAATACCTTGTATTCTTATTCACTAGTGTGAACTGGTCCTTCTCTCCCTGTAGGTAATTGATTCCTGGCCAACGCCCGTGGTCAGGAATCCTCCAGCACTCTTTCAGTTAACCAGTGTTCCTCATTGATTGACAGCCTTGTTTCCCTATCTAGTTTTGTGTTTCTTCCACCTATCACCTCTGTTCTGTGTCTGCTGCTCACCTATTTAAGAATGCCTTCACCAGTCCCCTGTGCCTGCTATAGAGGTCTTTTGCTTATAGCTAGCTCTTCCTGTTGCTTTTACCTTTTCTGTATTTGACCCTGCTGTTTTCCTGACTACTCTCTTTTCCTCGTGATTTTGTACTGCTGCGCCGACCAGTATTGACCTTTGGCTTGTATTCTGTTTATCCTTTAGTCTCACGTCTCTGTACCGCGCTGCCCGTACTGTTGCCAACTTTGGACTGCCCAACTTCGCTTGTTTGTTCTGTGTCTGTTTGTCTTGTCTGTGTTGCACCTATATCAGTGCAGCCATCAGTCTTCTGGTTGGGGTCGGCCTATTAAGGAGTCGGGTTCCCCAAATGGCAGGGACAGGGGCTGGGATAAGAGTCAGGGCCCACTTGTCCTTGTCTATATGTGTGTGTCCCTGTCCGGTCCCTGACATTATAGCAGGCCTTTACCCTAATCAACTCCCTTGGTGGTTTAATATGAGTACCGACTTGTCGGTCACTGACCACCTAGACGAGTTGACAACTCAGCTTCAGGGCATGACGGGGCTTATTAACCAAATCTCACAACGTCTGGATGCCATAACTACCCCGGCACCCAGTCTTGCCGCCTCTTCTGTGTCCATACCTGCCCCTGTGTTTGTGAATCCTAGCGTCCGTTACAAATCTAAGATGCTTTTACCGGATCGCTTTGATGGAAATCCAGATAGGTTCCGAACTTTCAGGGAATCCTGTCACCTGTTTTTCCGCTTCAATTTTTTCCCCACTGAGGCGGAAAAGGTAGTGATTGTGGTGTCTCTCCTCCAGGGCCCACCTCCGGATTTGGCTTTAGCTATGCCCCCTGAAGCCCCAGACTGGAGTTCGAGTGACAGATTTTTTTCAGGCTTTAGGCCATGTCTACGACAATCCCACTCGTGTAGCATGGGCAGAAACTCACCTGCTATCTATTCAGCAGGGCCGTCGCTCAGCTGAAGACTATTGTTCTGAGTTCCGCCAATGGTGTACCATGACCAGGTGGTCTGACCAACCCCTTAAAACCCTCTTCAGACAAGGTCTATCTGATGCGGTAAAGGATGCTACGGTCAGCCATCCAAACCCTGAGACATTAAATGACTTTATGACTCTAGCCGTGACTATTTACAGAAGGCTAAAAGAGAGATGCAGGGAAAAACAAGGGGGGGGAGGGTCGACTGTTCAGTTCAAGTCAAATTTTTCTGTAAATCATCTGTAACTTTCTCTGAAAATTCTCCTCTTCTATCCTCATCACCCACTCCTGAAGAAGAACAAATGGTGTTGGGTTTTATATCTGCTGCCACCAGGAGGAGACATCGGCTGAAGAATGCCTTGTGCTTTTATTGCGGAAAATCCGACCATTTTCAGAGAGACTGTCCGACTAGACCCAAGTCACCTCAAGTAAACACCGAACGCCTGAGTAATTTTCAGGAAGGTAACTTGGGTATACAGGTACCTCCTAACTCTGGTAATAAGTTTTTTTTGCCTGTATCCTTGGTCTCTAATTCTAAGAATTTTGCTTGTCAAGCTATGATTGACTCAGGCGCTGCTGCTAGTTTTATTAGTATGTCTGTTGTCCAGGCCTTGGGTTTGGAACTAGTTCCATTGAGTGCTCCCTTTTTGGTTTCAGGGGTAGATTCTACCTCCCTAATCGGGGGAAGAATCAAATTTCAGACTGCTAAGATCACTTTGAATGTTGGGAGTTCGCATACGGAAAAACTTTCGTTTTTTGTCATGGAGAAACTCGCGGATATTGTTCTTGGCTTGCCCTGGCTCCGCCTCCATAATCCTGTGTTTGACTGGAGAACCACTGAGCTGATCAAATAGGGTGACTCATGTGGTTCTCATTTGAAGACTGTGGATCCCTTGGTGTGTGCGGTAATTAATGCTCACAATATTTCAGAATTTAAATCTGACGTTTTAGATAGAGCTGTTGCTGATAATTTGCCTCCACACCAGCCTGATGATTGTACCATAGACCTCACTCCAGGGGCAAAGTTTAACTTGTCTGCCCCGAAGCAAAACTCTATGCAGGAACCTGAAAATTTTCTTTCTCCGAAAGTAGTGTTCTCGACTACCGATTCACAGAGTTCTGCTCCGTCTAAGCTGTCTCCCATTTGCTATGAAGAGGATTACCATCTCATGTACTCTGCCGCTACAGGTTGTAAAACTGAGATATATTCCGCCATTAATCGACTGTGCACAGTCTGGGCGAAGAGTCACAAGACTTTTAAAAAAGCCCAACTGAGAATCAAAAAACCTAGGGCGACATGTATGAATTCGAATGCGTACTTTTTTTTTACTTGGCGCCGACACTCCAGTTCTCCAGAGTGTAGAATACGACAGTATGAAGATTTTTGGCGCATTACATAGAGCTTAATGCGCCAAACTTTGTATGGGCATAAAGTGTAATGCGCCAAACTTGGCGCACTAAGCTCTATGTAATGCGCCAAAAATCTGTCGTATTCTACACTTTCAGAATCTCATAATCCGAGCATTGAAACATTAACAGGGGGACATGTATGAATTCGAATGCATACGTTTTTTTTTACTTGGTGCCAACACCACAGTTCTAAATAGATATAGAAGAGTGTAGAATACGACAGATTTTTGCCGCATTATATAGAGCTTAGTGTGCCAAGTTTGGCACATTACACTCTATGCCCATGCAAAGTTTGGCGCATTAAGCTCTATGTAATGCGCCAAAAATCTTCATACTGTCATATTCTATACTCTGGAGAACTGGAGTGTCGGTGTCAAGTAAAAAAAAAGTACGCATTCGAATTCATACATGTCGCCCCTAATGGTAATCGCCGACCCAGACCTGAATACGTCCGTCTCCAAGTCCCAATGGCAAAACATGCCCCTGAGTTAGTAAAGGGAAAAATTCACCAAGTACACTCTGCCAAACCTAGAGGGTCTGAGGGTCCGGAGGCTCCTCATAGAGAGGGGGGTACTGTCATGATTGTGCCTGGTACGCCCCCTGCTTTTGGTTCTGGTCGCCGGCCACGGCCGGTACGACAGAGACCATGGTTTTTAACATAATACCTTGTATTCTTATTCACTGGTGTGAACTGGTCCTTTTCTCCCTGTAGGTAATTGATTCCTGGCCAACGCCCGTGGCCAGGAATCCTCAGCACTCTTTCAGTTAACCAGTGTTGCTCATTGATTGACAGCCTTGTTTCCCTATCTAGTTTTGTGTTTCTTCCACCTATCACCTCTGTTCTGTGTCTGCTGCTCACCTATTTAAGAATGCCTTCACCAGTCCCCTGTGCCTGCTATAGAGGTCTTTTGCTTATAGCTAGCCCATACTGTTTGCTTTTAACTTTTCTGTATTTGACCCTGCTGTTTTCCTGACTACTCTCATTTCCTCGTGATTTTGTACTGCTGCGCCCGCCCGGTATTGACCTTTGTCTTGTATTCTGTTTATCCTTTTGTCTCACGTCTCTGTACCGCGCTGCCCGTACTGTTGCCAACTTTGGACTGCCCGACTTCGCTTGTTTGTTCTGTGTCTGTTTGTCTTGTCTGTGTTGCACCTATATCAGTGCAGCCATCAGTCTTCTGGTTGGGGCCGGCCTATTAAGGAGTCGGGTTCCCCAAAAGGCAGGGACAGGGGCTGGGATCAGAGTCAGGGCCCACTTGTCCGTGTCTGTGTGTGTGTGTCCCTGACCAGTCCCTGACAGGTAGATACAAAGACTGTCAAATAGATCTGCGTTTTATTCATAAAACAACCACAAACTGATAATAAATCATTTCAAAGGTAACAGAACACCTAAAAGTTTTAGAGATAAAATAAAGGTGGCTTATGTATTTATTTAACACCAGATAGCGAAGCCACAAAATATAAATAGTACTCATTAAAAAGATGAAAGTTGTCAAAGAGGGAAAACAGGAAATTAAAATGAAAAGAAAAGAGGAAAAAGAAACATGTAAAAACACAGAGAGCAAAGGAAGCGTTTGAAAAATATTTCACACTTCAAAATACATCTAAGACCCAGAGATTTCAAGGCTACATGAAAACCTGTAAAAGATGCTGTTTAAAAGATCCCAGTGTAAATAAATATTGAAAGGTTCTTTTTTTTTAAGCCTAGAGCAGAATTTCTGACACCTCTTATCTGTTCATCCTCATTTGAAACACAAATGACAGCTGTGATAGGCCCTGACCTGAAACACTCATTCAGATCCCATAGATACAAGAGGGTCATCTTGTGGTTAGAGGTGTTGAGAGGGGGTGAAGAGCTAATGCATTATGTTTAGAGTTGAAAATGGCATGCAAGGTGACATTGGAAAAATGTCAAGAGTTTTCTTATGGAAACACTTTGTATCAGCTTAGTCTGATCCTGTTCTCACTTTTAAAACACAAGAAATTTTAGCCTTTGGAAGATATCACATAAAACTCTGTGTGGTGCAAATCTGCTTTTAGTGCATTGAAACTCCCGGATGACGGAGGTAGCTGATAGTGGCAGGAAATGGTACAAGATTCCACATCAATAAGCAGGTTTTTTTGCCCTTTGCAAAGCTGAAATTGTATGTAGATGTGTAGAAAATATATCCTCATCATATGTTTATCTCACCACTATAATTAAGGAACTCTAACACCTGGCACATACTTTATAATAATGTATTGCAGTTCTTAGCAAGGGATTATAATAGGAATAATTAGTATAATTTTCTTATTTCTGTAAAAGAAAAGTGAGAAAATGATATGTAATAATATAAATAATTTCTCACTAATATTAATTAAAGGGATTATTTTCTTTGGCCAGTCCTTTGTTATCAAAAAGGTCCCCTAAAGATAAACGGACCACTGGATGTCCCACTGTTGGGACTGCCAAACATCAGCTGTAATATTTTAGGGAATCTGGCAGCAAGTGTGTAGTTCACCTGCAGCAGCACCATCACAGGAAAAATAAAACGTAATTCCCTTCTTATGTACATGATTGGGCTGTCAATGCTATGCATGGTAATTATTTTTTGTAGCGCCTTCTTTGGAAAAGGTTCCGTTTGACTTAAACCCCAATTTTTTAAACCCTATCTCTAACCTTATCCCGAACGCTAACTTTAACCCTAAGCTGCCATTTTTAGGGTGCTTAGGAGTTAACATACCTTTCAGCATCGCTTCATGTCTTGCATCACTCTAGCTGCTCACTACCATTGTGACGTTTTGACATCACTTATGGTTTTCCTAGATTACTCTATACCAAGGAAAGCAATGTCTAACATCATGCGTCATGTCTGACATCATTTTTGATTTCCAAAACATTTAGATAACCTAGAGAAATCCGAAGAATCAATGGACTTTGCCCAAAACTAACGCTACAGCAGGAGGGACACTAGGCCTGGAGCAATGCGGGACCCACAGCCATGCTGTATAATAAGTGAAACCTCAAAATACCTAAAATCTCTAACCCTAACACGTAATGCAGTAATTGAAATATTGCTCCAAGTTCTAAAACTCCCAAATCCCTTATTTTAACTGGCCATTTAAACGTATTTACAGGTTGAACAATTACAGCAGAATCTTCCTATAATTTGTAAGCCTTTCACAAAATTGCTAATGAATTTTATTATTGAAACTGATTTAACTCCTACATTATATTTTTTTTTTGCATGAGATGTTTCTTTCAGGTATTAATACAGCAATTCAGTTCTTAGACTTTTGACTCTAAAAATTTAAAATTGAATTTAAATATATGTTTTTTTTATAGTGCTGATTATTTTTTTCTTACTTATTTCTGGTATTATGTTAGTTGCGTTACAGAAATGTCTAAAGCCTAAAGCGCCTAAAGCGTTCTTATATTTTTACATTCATGGATGATCATTATATGATTGCTGTATGTCTGGGGCCTGAAACTCTCACTGATCATAAGAATTCAGTGGCAACATTCAGCTAAGCTGCCACTTTGTTTCAATACCTGGTAGTCAGCCCTACTCATTCCTGGTTACTTACATTGTCACAGAGTTGTTGTGCTGGTTATAGTAATGAAGGGGTCACTAGGATCTGGAAGGGACAGTTGCATTTTTTTTTTCTAAATGATTTATGGAGGAATTCAGAGTGGGACGTTCACTGTCTATACATATCCCAAGTGTTCGCCATTAACACGAAGCAATACATATAGAAAGTTTAAATGCATCAAAACATACAAGGGTTATTTTAGTATAAGGTAAATGAATCAGCTTCTCTCTATTGTTATATCAAGGTGAAAAGTGAACCTACTTCAATAATGAAAAAAAAAAAAAACCTGTTCACTCTTACAGCCTGTCAGGAAAAAGCCCGCCCCGCCGGCCCACTCGAGGGCCAATGGACTGACTTGGGGTGTATCGGGACGTTGCGCTGCCTACTGGGGGTACACAAGGTCAGCCAGATACTGTTTCACCGTTAACCCCTGTCCACATGGGTACAGGGAGACTCTGGGAGGGCGAGAGAACACACTCCTCGCCAACGACCCTGAACAGCTGAGAGAGATTTGTTTACCCACACTGGTTAAACAAAATCTGCCAGTCTAATAGGCTGCCACCAGTTTCTAGTTTAGTTATAAGATCGGTCTGTTACCGACTTATAACAAGGCCAGGAACCAGCCTTGGGGTAGCTATATATTATAGACCAAGTAATAGGAGTGTGAGGCCGATGATCAAGACAGACTAGCTCAGATTAAAGTTTATAGATTTAATTCGCCTTGGAGGGCACACTAGACAAATATATACAAAATGAGAATATTATACAGATAAGAGTCAGAGGTGCAAATATAAGTATGGGTTACAGACAAAGGCAGTAAAATGTGTCCAGTTACCTGAGATTGGTTTGGAGCTGGGCTCACATGGGGGGCAGATGTGGCCTTGCGCTGCGTGGATGCTTCTGGAAATGATGTCAGGTACCCCTCTCCTGAATACAATGACTGGCCCCATCTGGGGTTCCTGCTTAAATCTGTAATGGGACAGCCCACGTGGCAGCCCACTACACTCCCCCTACACACCCCTGGGTCGGTCTATGAACTCCTCCAGCTCTGGCCATGCAATTTCTGACTGAAAAACCAAAATGGGCCATACCTCGGCAGGGCATTGGCACAGAACGGAACCAGTGACATCATCAGAACCGGCTGGGCCTACACTACGCCCTTATGCCAGACACCCCTATTTCTCGATTTCTCAGTCTCCCTGCATCGTGCGAACGTGCGAGTGGTGGCTATATGTGTGGGGAGTTCCATATTTTAAGATATGAAACCGCCATAGACCAGGCCTTTTGGTCAAGTCTTTGAAGCTGGGGTTGAGAGTGCACATGTGTCTTAGGTGCCAATTTATGGAAATGAGGATCCTTTTGATGTGTTGACCTTCCTGCTGTGGGACCTTCCTATGAAAGGCCATTTACAATGGTCTGAGCTGGGTGTTAATTAATTGAGACTTTCCTGGGAGCTGGGGCCATTTTTTTCAAATATGACTGGTTATGAAGTTGAAGGAGAGATGACTGTCATATGAGTGACTTTTCCTCACACACTGCACTCTGAAAACAGGAAAGACAGACAAGAAAATTTAGCTAGGCCTCCAAAACTGTCCCTGTCTATTTTTACAGGAGTCCCTACACTAGTATGGTGGAACACAAAATAAGACAGAAGATAGATAGACAAGCACAATAAAGAATAGTCAGCAGAAAAATTCAGACCCAGAGATGGCAAACGAGGTATAGAAGTGTCAGGCAAGAAACGGAGATCAAGAAGACGGGAGCAGATGGCAGAAATCCAAGCAAACAAAAAATGTAAGGAAACGGCAACTTAAGTACAAGAGACTCTTGCAAGCAGTGTCTCAGAGCACAAATGGGTTTCTTAAGTAATTCCAGAGTTCAGTTCCAGGGTGTGAATGGACAGGCTCTCTGATGTCCAGATCATACAAAACACCAACTAGCAGAAAGAAAAACTAGTGGTGAAGGGAGCTGTCAATCACCACTCAACCAAAATTATCTTCAGCTCAGCACTAGGGCTAGCAGAAGAAACCAAATGAGTGTGGTGGAAACCTGTCAATCACCACCACAGACAGCACTGAATCAGATCAAGTTCATACTAGTGCAAGGAAAGCATAAAATACAGGCACAGAATCATAACCAAAAGCACAGTCTCTGTCGTACTTTACAGGCAGAGGACTGCGCTGAGGACTGAACAGGCATGGTCATAACACAGTGTCTACACTAATATGTGTAATGTCAGCTGGCTGGTATAAATGATTAGGTGAGAAGACTTATTATTTCACTTCAGTCTCAGTATCAGTCATACCTTTACCTGAATGTATCCAGACTCTCTGTTTATTAAGGCACCAGTGTTTCCGGGTTGTGGCTTTAACTCTTGTCCTTGTTTGTGATGAAGATGTGGCTTTTGATAAGCATGATGAAGGACATGGCTTTTCTTTGTTGACCTGGTGGATAAATCAATCTAATCTGTTTTATAATTAGGCAAAAGGCTGGTTTAACTCCTCTAGAGATGAAGCTGTCTTCTTACTGTTATCTGTGATGGCTGTTTGTACTGATCAGTGGTTCATAATATCGCATAGTGTATGCACATTATAAACATTAATACTGAGTTACTGAGTGTATAAGGGGAGAGGAAATACAAGCATATAATATTTGTGCATGCAAGGTAAATATTATATTACCAATTATATTAATATATAATAAAAGAAGAATCAAGATGTAAAGATTTTGAGTAACAAAAATATAGATTTCATACAGCTCACCCCAAATGCCACTTCCAATAAAGGGGTCTCCACTGTGTATCTATTTATAGTGCAGGGATGACTTGTGAAATTTCAAGTAATGGAAATGTGAAACTTTTCCAGCACCCACAGAAAAACTAAAACATAGCCCTTATATCTACCTTGAAACTTGGTCATTCTATCCCCATCTGACACTTTGAGCCCATAGAGCTCCTCATCCATTAGATAGCCAGGAGACTTGAAACACATCAGAATGGGAAGAGATTGACCAACCTTGAAGATGGAATAAAGGCTACATTTTACTTTTGCTGTCGGTGCAGAAAAAGTTTCACGCTTGAATATAGAAATTTTGAGCACCATATCCAAGTTTCTGCACTAAAACACAAATAATGTGGTACAACTCAATCACATTTTAGTTTTTATGTAAATAATGCTGTATTTGTTCAAAAGGTGACAACTTTTCAAATGGACAGCACATAAATACATTGAAAAATACGATGTAGTGTTCAGCCAGAATATGATAATGGAAAAACCATGCTACGTGAGCCCTGCGAGTCAGTGGTAGGGTTAAATGTGATTGATGTCGTATAATTTATTCCATGGATCCATCCTGTGTATTGACTTGTAAATTAAATTAAATGTCTTGTCTGTTGACAGATTCCTTTTTAAAACACCTTTGCTTTAATGCAGTAAGATATACTGAATTTAGGTGGATATTTTCAAGAAATACTTACTAATGGATCTTATTCTGTGTTCTCATAATGGTCATTTCATACAAGTCACTTTGGTTTTCAAATTTGGCTTCAGATTTGGGCATGTGGATGTGCAAACAAACAGTTTTGTGTACTATTGAACTGCATCTAGGCTGCTATGTGAGAATGTAGTCTAATCTTCAGCAGGATCAATTACTTTAAGTATCTGTTAACACGGCACTAGTTGGAAGCAATAGTATCTCAGTAAAAGTGTTGCATTTCAGATTCGGGTCAAAGTCAAATTGAATCCGAATCCGAGCAATTATGTTTAGGTTAGCACAAATGGACTTTGGCATTGAGAATTTTTAACTTTTCCATGGCATTCACACTCTGATGTCCCTTCTCATCCAATGTCACTTCTGGTCCAGTGTTACCTTAGGATATTTCCAGAAATAGAAATTATCCAGCACCTTCGTATCAAATAGTAATTTTATACCAAAGAAAGATTAAAAGTCCATATCGGTACGTAACAACCGCTTACGTTACATTGCTATGAATAAGGGTTAAAATACCTGAAACGCGTAAGCGGTTGTACGTACCGTATGGACTTTTAATCTTTCTTTGGAATAAAATTACTATTTGATACAAAGGAGCCGGATAATTTCTATTTCTGGAAATACAGGTTGCAATTGCCCGTTTGGATCCGCGGGCTATCTCCAGGCTCCCTGCATTCACCACACTGAATTACTACGCCTAGAAATGATTGATTAACGGGAAAGACCTCTGAATGAAACAAGGGTGAAGCGATACTCTTTCTCTGTTACCTTAGGGTACCTTAATGTGATTTGTGTCACTTTTGTTAAAATGTCTCCTTGAAGTATCCTTATGTGAGCTGAACTGGAAGTGATGTCAGAGAGCAAGAGCTGTGGGACCGAAGACGACAGGGACCAGAGGCGATGGAAAGCAGTTAAAGAGGTTTCCCATCTGGTTGTTTTCACAGAAACTCATCATTACAATCAGCTTTAGGGGTTGTTCACACGGCGTTTTTGGATCCGTAAATCGCATCCAAAAACGCACTGGCGATCGGATCCTAAACGGATCCAACACTCAGCTGCGTGTTTGGATGCGTGTTGGATTCAGCAGGATTTCACCCTATAGTTTTTAACAAGGCTACTGTTGCATTTTTTGGATCAAGAATTGACATGTCAATTGTTGGAACGGATCCGAAAGGCGGATCCGAATGACGTAATTAAACATGCATTGGCGATCACTCGTGTGAACGCCGATCCGTGTTTCACAGTAAAAGCAATGTAAATACCATTGTTCATTGTTAGATACGTGCTTGGGTCCATTTAGGGTCCGACAGATGGATCCAAACACATATCTAAAAACGTATGTTCACACGCCGTGTAAACATACCCTTAGGGTCACTTTTTCTGTGCAGTCTGTGTACAGTTCTACAGCACTGACTGATATTTCAGGTCTGCAAGTTCCTATTCCTAGCTGTGCCTGCTAGAAGGACACTGGTACGCAATACCCAACAAGAGGTCTGGCTGTTAACCCCTTACTGCCGCATCCAGTTTTGGCCTTCTTGACAGAGCCCCATTTTTGCAATCTGACTTGTGACACTTTGGGTTAAATGTATGAAAACTGTCTAGGTCTAAAAATCTCTTTTTTGCCCACAGCAACCAATCAGAGTGTCACTCTCATTTCTCCAGTGCACTGTATAAAATGAAAGGGGAGCTCAGATTGGTTGCTATGGGCAACAAAGAATTTTAGACCTAGACAGTTTTCATACATATGGCCCTTTATGTGAGAGGAGCTTTTCGACACTTTTACCTATCCATGTGATTCAGAGAATGTTTTCTCGTGACACATTGTGCTATATGCTAGTAAGAATTTTTGGTCCTTATAGTCATTGTTTATTTGTGAAAAAAATATTGTGAAAATTTTGAAAAATGTGCCATTTTCAAGCTTCAAACATTTCTGCGTGTAAGACAGACAGTTATTCCACTGAAAATGTTTTATAACTAGCATCTACCATATGTCTACTGTGGGTTGGCAACATGTTTTAAATGAATTTATTTTTTTTTACATCATAAGGGGGCTTAGAAATTTAGTAGTATTTTTTCACATTTTCAAGAACGTCTACAGAGCTGATTATGGGCTTGTTTTTAGTGGGATGAGTTGGCATTTTTATTGGTACCATTATGGAGTGCACATATGACATTTTGATCACTTTTTATTAAGGTTTGTGAGGTGTTTTGAACAAAATACAGCAATCCTGGTAGTGATTTTTATATTTATTTCGTACAGCGGTCATTGTGCAGTATAAATGGCATGCTAGCTTTACTCAGCAGGTTGAAATGATTTTAGCAATTTGTATATTTTTTAAATGTTTTACTGCTTTACACAGTAAAGCACTTTGATTCAAAAAGGAAAACAAGTTTTTGCATTGCCATAGTCTGAGAACCATAACTTTTTTATTTTTCTGTGTACAGAGCTATGTAGTGGTTTCTTTTTTGTGGGATGAGTTAACATTGTTATTGGTATCATTTTGGCATTTATAGGAGTTTTTGATCACTTATAAATCCGTTTTTTGCAAGGTAGGATGAAGAAAATACTGCAATTCTAGTAGTGTTTTTTATTTTTATTTTTAACAGGGATCATCGTGCAGTATATATAGGTTAGTTTTACTCTAGGAGTTGATACAATTAGATTATGGCAATACACAATTTATATAGTTTTTCTTTTATGTTGAAACTGTGTAAGGGCTTTTTTTGCAAGATGAACTGAAGTTTTAATTGGTATCACTTTGGTGTTTAAATGAGTTCTTGATCACTTTTTATTCTATTTTATGTGCTGCTGGATGAAAAAAATAAAATCACAACTCTGATTTTTTTTACGGCATTCACCGTGCGAATTAATTAACATGACATATTTATACGGTACTTATTTTTTGCTTTTTTGGAGTGGTTGGCATTTGTAAAGGGAAAAATGGCGATGTATGTGTTTTTATTTTATTTTTTGTGTTTGTGTTTTATTTTTCCCCATAGGGGATTTCTATCAGTGATACATTGCGGCAGCTTAGGAGTTAATCACCCACAGCCAGCACTCACAGCTGGTCACAGGCTTGAGAGCCCACTCAATGTCCAGAACCTATTGGCAAGTCCATTTGCGGGAAGTCACTTCCCGCTAGGATGTACTGGTACGTCCAATTTCAGGAAGGGGTTAACGTGAGATAGCATTTATCATGAGAGGAAGCTGCTAGTTGGAGAGAAAGGCTTACATTCTGCCAAGTGTAAAATTGTGAGTTTTCTAGTTTCACACTGTTATTTGTGTATTAACATAAAAGATATCAGCGTCATTCTGCAGCTATTTACTCTACAGTCCTGGCAGCACAACATAAGGCTACTGGGCTCTCGCTGTTCAGTAACAAAGATAAGAATAGAGAGTGAAAAGTAAGCTCTTGTCTTGCTGATAAGACACTGCAGAGAGTGGTCAGACCACTGCTGCTAGAGCATAGATGTGGTCTGTAATCTAGGAAACAACTGTAAAGAAACTGCTAGGAAAAACTGCTCTATCTTTGAGATGAAAGAAAATCAGATCAGAAAGGTATATGGTAATAATGTTTCTTTACCTTTGCCTGCATGTGGTAAGGTAATCAATGAGATGGGAATACTAATATAAGCACTCCAGACCACTTAAAACCCCTAACCTTACCGCCAATTACAGTTACAGTCAGGCTAGGTTTAGGGTCAGAGTGAAAAAAAAATAGTTTTCGGGACATCTCTAATCTGAATTTTTACACAAATTGGATGTCAAGAGGGACAAATTCAATGAACACTGTTTGGGAGAGAATAAAATATCGAGAACAGCAGTGAGTGTCAGACCTTTATAGTCAATAAGGTCTTTTGGGTGGTGTTGGTGTCTGTCATTGGTTCCGATCCACCGCCACCTCTGAACATTGGTTTCAAAGGGAGTCTATGATGCAGATGTGAACCTTCCAGCTGCTTCTTTATTTAGTCCTCACATTGAAATATTCATGATCATGTTCTGAAGTAGAAGGAGAGAATACTGTATCTGCTCCAGAGCTCTGAAGAAGAGCTCCATGTAGTCTTTACTACCATCTAATTATTCTGAAACTCGTTATCTTTAGAATTACTGCAAGGCATTTGTTCTTCCACCAACACAATTGCTCTTCTATATCTATGCAATATATCTAGTTTTTAGAAATGTTTTGTATATTCCTATACTACCTAATCACATACTATATAGCTGTATATTAACACTTGCTCTGTTTCTACACTATATCCCTAATTATAGACTTCTTTCCATCCTTCATAGCAAAATAATTATAAAGGAAAATACACCAAACCCAATTTCTAAGTTGGAGGAAAGCTGCGGGTGAAAAAATATCTCTCAGCAGCTTGCCTTCAGACACACATCTCCTTTCAGAATGCAAATGTTTTGCTTGGTTGAAATGAACGTGCCTGTGAGAGAGGATGTTAGCATGCAGCTCCCATCTCCCTGTCTGCTCCTTGAGTCAACGGGTTTAATTTGTCCTGCTCAGACTGGGCTGGCAGATTGTGAGCACACTGGATTCAATCAGACAGGCGTTCACACAGACACAGCGTCATCCTTCACAAGAGTGCAGCCGTCATCACATCCCGCATTCACTTTATCAGGGGAGAAGAGGAATTAACATGCAATGGATGAGGTCTCCTCTATAAACAGGCTGTTACTCTCTCTGGGAACAGCTAACAGCACTGTTTTACTAGGAACAACGAACAAAAAAGAAAAATGCTTTATTACACCGCAAGAGAGTTCTATTTCAACAATGAATTAGGATTGTATGGCAAGGATATGGAAAGTGAGGGGTTTAGAAAACTTATGGAGAGGGAAAAGGGAACTGCAACTGTAGCAGTTGTAACATATACAATAACACATAGGGAGAGATGTATGAAGGAAGGGGCTTCGAAGTGAATTGTCGAGTCTCGTTTTCAGTGTATAATGTGCCTGAATGTATGAGTGTGGTTTTTGTGCGAATGGAGTTATAAATGGAGTCTAAAGTTCGACACACCTCGCCTATGTGTTAGGCGCATTACGAAACATAGGCACATTAGTAATGCTCCAAACATGTATAAAGGTTATAGATAGGAAATAAAAGAAAAGTCATTAGAATAGCATGTCAGTGAATAGAAACTGTGGCACTGATCCTGCTTGGAGGACCACAGGTCCCAGCCAGACCTGTGCTGTGCTGGCTCTTGCTGTATGTGAATTAAAGGGTGAGAGCAGCAACAATAAATTTCTAAATTAATGTAGTAAAAATGAAAAATGATAAAATCTGAACAACAACATCAGTGGGTTATTTAATGTAAAACAATTTTTAGATTCTATTAAATTTAAATGCCTTTTATATTTTTGGGATATTCAATATTTTTATATTAATTTTATATGGTAATTTTTTTAATTAAATTTAAATAATTTTATTTTATATAGTTTGATAATTATCATAAATTACTTTTTATTATAGTACTGGTGTAAGTTGAGAAATAAGGGACATTTTTTGGCAAATCTAGCTCCACTTCGGCTCCCAAGGCAGACCACATTGAAATAGGTCTGCCTATTCGAACAGTAATGCACCTAGTTTTGTCAAACCACATTCACATATGTGACTGCTAACTTAGTTGAATTTTCCACCAGAAGAGGGTGAAAAACCTGATCATACATGTTTCCTATATTGTATATAACACATATACATTTAAATTTAAGCACTAGTGTTGCGCTTTGGATTTGGTGTCAATGTCAAATTCAACTGGAATCTAGTAGCCAAAAAATTTATCCTAATATCAACCATTAGATTTAAGGATTTATGAATAAGGTAAAGTTGTTTAGGGGATGTTAGTTGGTTAACTTAGCTTTTAGCATTGCTCTGGGTCCTGCCTCACTCCAGGCCAAGAGTTGCTCCCGACAAGGTGTTACTTCCAGTGTGACATAAAACATCCCTTCTAGTTTCCCCAGGTTAACCCTATGTTTTTGGAATTAGAAGTGACGCCTGACATGACACACAATGTCCATTTTACGCCACAATAGAGGCTCCTTCTGTAGACGCCAACGTAAAGACAAGAGAGTGAGCTTCGATTCTGACTCTTCAGAGATGGGTGAGATTTCAGATGACAATACCAGCGTAGCCTCCAGTGACACCAATACATCGGGTCGCTCTGCTTCTGGTTCGAGTCCAGAAAACGGATGACAAGGAGAGGTGGCAGGAAACATCGCAAGCGACACCAAGAGAAAGACCAGGAAGACCAAATAGTCCAACATGAAAATATTGATATTATCAATTTATCAAATGTGGTTCTGACTCCTGACCAAGAACATGTCTTGAAATTAGGCTGTAACTTTGTGGTCCAACAGCCTTTTCATTTATTTTCCACTATGAAAAGTGTAAATAAATTTGTTAGGGATCTTACCATTAGATGTCACTTTTTCAATGTTTTATACTGGGTGACTCCACACCAACTAATCTATTCAGCAACAATGATTTTGCAGGTTTCAATTTTGATGAGCAGATGTGTTTATTATCCCTACAGGAGTTGGCATCGGACAGCATCGACAATGACCCCTCTAGAATCTCACTTTACATTCTCGTACTGACTGTATGAACATCTTCATTACATGACTTCATTACAACAGTCATTTTTTTCATCATCGTTTTTTCCTTCAAATGTTTCTGTCAAAAATAAAAAGGCTCTTTCTGAGCTTCAAAATATGACACAATTGTCTTTCAGAATGGCGGAAAAGGGAGGTTCTATAGTGGTCATGACAAATGTTTTGTATCAATCTCAAATGTTGTCTTTGCTCTCCGATGTTAATACTTACCAATTACTATGTACCAATCCTACTAATCTCTATCAGACACATCTTTCATCTCTATTAGATGAAGGTGTATCACTTGGTGTACTTACATCCACCTGCAGTGTCACAGACCCTGTTGTTCCTTTTATTTACGGCTTACCCAAAGTACACAAGTCAGTTGATTGTCCGCCTATGAGACCTATTGTTTCGGGCATAGGATCCATGTTAGAACCATTGTGCGAATGGCTGGATTTCCATCTCCAGCCGTTGGTACGTCGGGTTCCTGGTTATCTGCAGGACACCAGAGATGTCCTGCAGATTATGGATAAAATTATCTGGCACCCTCACTTCTCGTGAATTTTTTGTGATGTTGAATCCCTGCATACCTCCATACCACTGGACATCACACTTTGGGCTCTTGAGTTTCATTTTGTACAGTATAGTGATTTTTCTGTTGATCTGCAACAATTTTTACTTTTAACAGTTTGCTTTCTCATGACCCACAATTTTTTTCTTTTTGACAAACATTTTTATTTACAGTTATGTGGGGTCTCCATGGGAGCCAAATTTTCACCATATGTTGCTAACTTAGTTATGTCTTGGTTTGAGCACATGTATATTTTTTCTGAAATTAATCCTTTTCTTTCAGACATCCAGTGTTATGGTAGGTATATAGACGACATGCTGTTTATATGAAAAGGATCACATGATAGAAGTCTTTTATTTGGAGAATTCTTAAATACTAACCCTTTAAATGTCAGATTTACCATCAATTTTGATCCCACACAAGTGTCCTTTTTGGACTTAACCCTAACAGGTATTTCTGAATGTTACATTCAAACTAAGACTTATGGCAAGCCAGTCAGAGGTAACACCATTTTACACTATCATAGCTACCATCCCAAACATACACGCTTATCTATTCCTGTTGGGGAATTGACTCGCGCCAAGCGTAACTGCTCGTCACCACAAAGTTTCATCACTGAATCTCACATCATTCATCAACGCCTGTTAGCTAGAGGTTACCCACAGTGGGTTTTTAAACGTGCCCAACATATTGTAGATCGTAAAAGTCACCAACATCTGTTACACGCACAGCAAGGTACCAAACAGTCGTCCAACACCCCCACATTAATAGTAAACTATAACACTCATTTTTCATCCATACGGAATATTTTTTATAAATATTTACCAATACTTTTTGAAGATGAAATACTAAAAAATATTTTGGCACAGGGGTGCAGGGTAGTAGCCAGACGACCTCGCACTATTGGAAACCTCATTGGTCCCTATTCTACACGGCCCCCTCAGTCCTCCAACAATTGGCTCAAACATCAGGGATTTTACAAATGTGGGTCGTACACTTGTAAAACTTATTCTTTTTCCCAGGACACCAAGGTCTTTCATTCTCAGGGGCAATGTTACAGTACTAAACAATATCTTAATTGTAACTCCACCTCTGTAATATACATCATCGAATGCACACATTGTCATCTCTACTATGTCGGTTCTACCTCACGTGAGTTCAAAGTTCGAGTGTGTGAACATCTTAATTACATCCAAAATCCCGACAATCGCAATATTTCCAATGCCGCACGACATTTTATTAACTCTCAACAATCTAGTAATAGATTCTTTAGGGCATTGCTATAGAAAGGGTTTAGTTAGGTAAAGGGGGAGGTTCTACCTATCGTTTAGGGGAAGAGAAGCCCTGGTCATTACTCTTTTTCCCCTGGGGCCCCCACGGCCTAAACATCTGCAATTAAATTCTTTACCATTATTAATTTATTCTATTAGGGGTGTTTATGCCATTTAAATCATCAGCCATTTGGTTACAGATTTACAGTTTTTTGTTACCATTTAGTACTTTTTCATGTGATAAATCAGCTTTGGGGTGTATTAAATTTGTGTTGGGATTTTTATCGCAAAGTTGAATCGGCAAGGTTTTTATGGGGATCAAAATTTCAAAATCTGCATTTAATTAAGGTTAAAAAAGTGCACATCTATTAAGTCGCGCCCTTTTTGGCGCTTCCCTTAATTTTGGCGGCCCGCAAATAGATTACGAATAAGGGAGGGTGGATGGTTGTGGCGTTTATGATGGGTTTTGTATGGTTGCGATTGGTGGAAAAAATAAAATGACCCCGTTTTACATAGAACAGCGTTTCCTGTTTCAGCCCAGTGCTCTCAGCGCTCATAGGGATGGATGCGTCTGCCTGTGGGGAAAAAAATGGAAATTTTTTCTTTTCGCCGAGAAACCTTTATTGCTGTGTCCCTTTCCAAAATTTGTTGTTAGGATTTGAAGTTTCTGTAGTTTGCTAGAGAATTTTAAAGCAGATTCTACCGCTGTAATTCACGGGGTGGGGAGCGGGGGGGGGGGGGGCCCCCGGCCGAACAAGACAAGCTTATCTATAAAGAACATGGATAAAATTCACAAGATTAGTGCAGAAAATTGTAGTGGAAAATCTTTATTATTAAAAAGTTTGCTAGAAAAATTTCCCGGATTTTTGGGGAGCCCGAATTATATTGGATAACATATTTCTAGAACTGGTCTTTGTTAGTGCAAAACTCCCCTTTTTTTTACGTATACATTTGACGGGGTTCATTTTTTAATTTTACCCCTTACCCTGTGAGTTGATTATCCACCTTGAGTTAAATTACAATCCAGCAATCTTGTGTCAGCCCGGTTGTTTTTTGCCAAAAAAAACGTGTTGTACGGAAAACATCACAGTTAGTGTTTTTTTCTTTTGCGCACCCAACATTGTTTTTTTGACGTAGCATTAGTAAATCTTAAAAAAAGCAATTCTAATTCACACAGGGAATTTAAGGGCAAAAAATACCGTTTATTTACCAAACATAAAGTTCGTGTTTTTTTACTTTTTCGCACCCAGCATTGTTCATTGAAGAGCATCTACGTAAATCTTAAAACGCAAATTCTATATTCACCACAGGTGAATTGAAAGGGGCAAAAAAATACCGTTTATTATACCAAAACATAACAGTTACGTGTTTTTTGACTTTTGCGCACCAATCATTCTTCCTTGACGCAGATCTACGTAAATCTTCAAACAGCAATTTTATATTCACCACAGGTGAATTTAAAGGTGCAAAAAATACGTTTATTATATCAAAACTTAACAGTTACGTGTTTTTTTACTTTTGCGCACCAAGCATTTTTCATTGAGCAGCATCTACGTAAATCTTGAAACAGCAATTTTATATTCACCACAGGAAATTGAAAGGTGCAAAAATACCCTTATTATATCAAAACATAACAGTTACGTGTTTTTTGACTTTTGCACACCCGCATTGTTCATTGACGCAGCCATTCTCGTAAATCTTAAAACAGCAATTCTATATTCACCAAGTGGTGAAAATGAAAGGTGCAAAAAAATATCCATTTATTATATCAAAACATAACAGTTACGTTGTTTTTTGACTTTTGCAACCCAGATTGTTTCATTGTACGCAGTATCTTTACGTAAAACTTTAAAACAGCAATTCTATATTCACCCCAGGTGAATTGAAAGGTGCAAGAAAAATAATCGTTTATTATACAAAAACATAACAGTTACGTGTTTTTTGACTTTTGCGCAACCCAGCATTGTCATTGTCGCTGCATCTACGTAAATCTTAAACAAGCAATTCTATATTCACCAAGAGTGAATTGAAAGGTGCAAAAAATACCCGTTTATTATACCAAAACATTAAAGATACGTGTTTTTTGGACTTTTGCAGTTAGATTTGTTGATAGACACCTTGCAGTTAAATTTGAATCCGCAATTTTGTTTAGAATAGAGGGATTTGGAGAATAGCTGTGATTTGCCGTCTTTTACATAAGAGATTTCCAAACCTATTCCATACCTTATCAAATTTTATATTTTCTGAACATGGAGCGAACTGCATGGTGGTAAAGCGAGCAAGAGGGGGGGTAGCACATGGAGGTAGAGGTACGAGTGAGGTGCTCCATCCAGTGCTCGGCGAAAACACGCGTGCAGCAGGATCGTCGGTTGCAAGAACCGTCAGCCTGTCATCGCTGGGTCAGGGCCCTGTGAATCTAATAACGAACATCATCGCCAATCTGTCCTTCAGTGGTTTAATGCAACCTGCATCTAGCAGTCTTTACATCCTCGTCCTAGCTAGTCACGGCACAAATGTGTCATCAGCATCATCGCATCCGTCAAACATGAAGCAGCCACAAATGTCAAACTCGTTTACCCCACCACTGGGGATAATCCATAGTCTGAAGGACTCCTTTCGATGACAAATGCGGTTGGGGTCAGAAGGCATGTTAAAAGATCAATAGGATGATTTAGTCTGCTCTGACGCCCAGTTACTGATGCCATCAGAGGAGGTGAAGGAAGCCGGTCATCGGCAAAAATCACGGGCGGTCGCAACTCCTTGCAGTGCCCCATGTTGTAGGGCCGCAGCTTCTGGATGCAGAAAATCAGGACGCACCAGTCACATGTGTGATGATGATGTCTGACATTGCTGGACTACATCCTGGGTCTTCCGCAGAATTTGCTTGCGAGCGCTATTCATCAGTCGGAGAGGAGGAGACGATGGGGTAGTGTCCAATACCGGCGTCCCGCCACAAGAAGGGACGAGGGCCCGGTCGCAGAAGTCCGCTTGACTATGATTTCCGCCAGCCACGGTCAGCCGCAAACCCCGACTCTCAGCTTATCGCCGTCAAAAAGGTCCAGGACCTCTTAAGCCTTGGCCTTCTTTGAGCAAGGACCCTCTGATTCACCCAGCGATTGTCATATGCCGCCTTTGCGTAACAGCATAATTAGAGGCAAGAACCCTTAAGTGGTTACACCAACCAACAAGTCTAGTCACATTGCAGCGAATGCATGAGTTGAAATGGAGGGAAACACTTGGCCAAAAGGCACACTGATGCGAGGCTTCCAACCAGCTGTCACACCCTCTGTCTCCGCCTCTCCTCCTCCGCCACCACCAAGCGGTTCATCAGCTGCCCATGTCTCTCAGAGTCATGATCAGTGATCAGCCTCCGCCTCAGACCTCCACCGTCGCCCGAGTTACCACCAGCACCACCAGAACCCATCCTACCCCCTTCTCCTTCCGGCCAGTTTGACGACCTGCACGACGTTACAGCGCCAGGTCTAGCAGCCAGCCTTCTGTTCTTCCAGGTTTGGAGAGAAGAAAACACTTGAACCCAAACCATTCACAAAGCCAAAAGCCTGAATGTCTGGCATGCCAGGCTTTTGGCCTTGGAAATGTTGCCTTTCCGTCCTGGGTGGACACAGATGGGTTCGCCACGTCATGGCCTCGCCTGCCCCCAATACCTGATGCCGAGCAGGCATTTTCTTTTGCCAGAAAAAGCCGTCCCTGCCTGGCCAGCAAGTTTGTTCATCTTAAAAATTTAAGCGCCGTTGTCCTGCATCTGTGTCCGAAAAGGTTCCATCTCACCACCGACACGTGGACTAGTAAGCTCGGCCAGGTCCCGCTATATCCTCTGTGACAGTCACTGGATGAGATGGGTGGATGTCTCTGGGGGTGAACCGGGGTTCAGGCTCGGCGCACGCTCTTTCAAATCGGCAGGGATGGTGCAGGCTCTTTCCCACAAGGTCCTTTGGTGGGCATCAGTGCCCAGGAGACACCGAGGCGTGTTCTGAAAATTAATTGCCTTGGGAGACCGTCCACAACAGGTTCGGAAGCTGTGGACGGCTTATAAGCAACGGAGGACCGAGAGCTGGCGGGTGACAAGAACTTGTGCCATGCAAGGTGGTGTGGTGATAAAGCGAAATCTGCTAGCCGCATTAAGGATCGGTAGGAGGAGCACATCCATTGACTAGCACATGTCATGAACCTTGTTCCAGAAATTTCTAAAGAGCTACCCGGGTCTGCGACTGCCTGCTGAAGAAGGCTCGAGGTCTGAGTTCGCATACTTCCGCCGTTCGCACCTGCTTCGTCCCTCCTGGTTGCGTTTTTGAAGCGGTCACTCGGCCTCCCTGTCAACCGTTTCATTGTTGACGTGGCAACACGCTGGATTTCACCCTCACATGCGCCAGCGATTGTAGCAGCAGCACAAAGCCATTTACGAGTACGAAGTGACACTGGCTGACAAGCAGCTGGTACGGACCTCCGGTGTTGAACCACCGAGAGTGGAGGCAGGTGAAAGAGCTCTGCACCATCCTTTGCAGTTTGAAGAAGCCACCATAATGGTCAGGTGCGGGACAATGCCCTTTTTTGGGGGTCAGGCATGAGCATTGTGGTGATCTTTGTTCTGGAACGATCGTGGAAACTCTCTGAAACAAACAGGTCCCACCAGCAACGGAGGAGGAAAAGACGGACACAGATGCGGACACGGATGCCCTTTCTCTCCGTCAAATCCACAAGTCCCGACAGTTTCACAATTCCATCGGTCTCATTAGGCAGTAGTGGTTCGGGGGTCCCAGAGCTAGTGCAACGGTGGCGTATCAGCTCTCAGGGTGCATCATCTCAGGCAAGTCAGGGCTGTGTTTGAAGCTGTGCGGAGGGCAGCGGACGAGGAAGTGGGAGGAGGAGGTATTCCTAGACACCGATGTTACCGACGTCCCTGCCTTGGAAGAGGTTGGCGCGAATTTGAGGCGGAGGAGGAGAGCATGAGGAAGAGCAGTTTGCTAGTGCCCCTCGACCCAGAGGCTTGGGAATACAAGGCTCTCTCTCACATGAGTGCTTGGATGCTCATTTCCTCCAACCTGATCCTTCGCATTCAGTCCCATCAAAATGAAACAACAGCTTATGGGTGGCCACCCTCCTGGATCCCCGTACAAAACAAAAAATCAGCACTTTTCATTCCACCCACCCAAAAGTGAGTAAAATGCATGAAATGGAGACCTTGCTGATTGATCAACTGGATACTTGTTGGTCTGCTTCACGTTCCCCAAATGTCACGGTGGAAAACATCAGCGAACGTGACAGCGTAGGTGCCAAGTAGGCGTTTAGCGGCAGCAGAGGCAAAGCGGTGGCAGTAGCCTAATGGGTGACCTTTTGGCAATCTTTGTTTTACCACCTCACCAACGATGCAATGCAGGGCACACATCCACACACAGAGATCAGAACTTGAAGATCATGGTGCACGACTATCTGAGTTCTCAACACCGATGTTTTTGAATGTGTTCCGGACCCAATAGATTACGGGTTCCAAATTGGGACGACATGGCCCGAGTGGCTCATTCACGCCTAGAGGTGTTGTCTGCCCAGCAGCCAGGCGTCATATCTGAGCGGACTTCTGCACAGCTGGAGGACGTCATTACAGACAAACGCATCCGGCTTTCCACAGATAACTGTGGATCGTTTGACTTTCATACAAGATGAATTCAGGCATGGATCTCTGATGTTGTGGCCCAATTGCCAAGGTCACCGATAGTTGCGGTTACTCACATTCCTTTTCAAACAGGGAAATGTTCTCTTGAAAACTTTTTTTTAAAATGATCATTTCTTACTGCAATTTTATTCTCTTTTCCAACACGTTCATTTTGCTGGTTTTCGCTGTGGTGGAGACTGGTAAAAGTCAGCAAGGTTTCATGACAACACCGTTATTCACATTACTCATTAATTCTTAAGAAGTTTTCGCATTGTCAATAGTTTTGAGGTCATGTTGCTGTGAGTAAGCTGATAATTATGGTCCTTTGGAACAGAAATGTTGGCTTCTAAGTGGATTTTCTCCGCCAAATTTTAATAGTTGCTGAGAAGTCACTATTATAATTTTTTGGGGTCATGTGCTCGTGAGATACAGCCAACTAATATGGTCCTTTGGAACAGAAAAGTGGCTTCTAAGTGCATTTCTCCCTCACAATTTTTAACAGTGGCTGAGAAGTCATTTTATAATTTTTTGGGGTTACATACCTGCTTTGAAATGCAGCAATAATAACAGGTACCCTTCCTATTATAAAAAATGTTGTTTCTAACAGAAATTTGATCTTACAATTGACCAAAGTGGTTTAAGGTTCATGCTTTGAATTTTTGGGGGGCATTTTGCTTTGAACATGCGCTATACTACAGGTCCTATTCGAAAAAATGTTGTTTTAATAGGACATTTCGTTCTTCACAATGTCAAAAAGTGGCTCAAGGGTCTGTTGAATTTTTGGGGCCATTTTGCTTGTGAGGGAACAAAATTAGGGGCAGCTATACTAGAGTCTATTCTAAATAATGTTGTTTCTAATAGACATCTTGTACTTCACAATTGTCCAAAGTGGCTCAAGGGTCATGCTTTGAATTTTTGGGGGGCATTTTGCTGTGAATGCAGTATACTAGAGGTCCTATTCTAAAAAATGTTGTTTCTAACAGACATTTGTTCTTCACAATTGTCCAAAGTGGCTCAAGGGGTCATGCTTGAATTTTTGGGGGCATTTGCTGTGACATGCAGCTGATACTAGAGGTCCTATTCTAAAAAATGTTGTTTCCTAACAGGGACATTTGTTCTCACAATTGTCCAAAGTGGCTCAAGGGTCATGCTTTGATTTTTGGGGGCATTTTGCTGTGACATGCAGCTAACTACTGGTCCTATTCTAAAAAAATGTTGTTTTCTAAACAGATTTGTCTTCCATTATCAAGAGGCCTCAAGGGTGATGGTGCTGTCAAGAAACTGGAAATAGGTAGGACACTGTTAATGGACACAATATTGCAAAATGACATGTTTTTGCAAGATCTTTAAACATAGCTATCATCCCTGTATTGAGACAAAACTCATTTATACAAATGAAAAAAGAGAAACAACAGACATTGGTTGGGATTCCATCCTATTTTAAAATGTCTTTTCTAGAATTAAAGTACTAAAAAACTTGCATGTACAAAATAGCTGTTAAAAAAAAATCTCTGAATTGTACAAGGGAGGTACAGGAAAACTTGACCAGATGTATGATATTTAGAGGACATGGAGTATGGAGCAAGGGACAGAGAAACAAAGTATAGAGACCATTTCTCCAGCACGTTGAGTCAAAATGAGCAAAAGAAAAGAATTGCAAGATAAAGGGCCACCTGGGTGTAACAGGAGCGTTAACCTACCAATATTTCCAAGTGAAGCTCAATTGGTCCACACTATACGGAGGGACAAGCAGCTACCAGGTATTGGACTGTGTAATGAGGAAGGCTGGAGTTTCTCACAATTCACGCTTCCGCAATCTGCTTCAGCACGACAGGTTTTCGTTTTGCTGCGTCCATCAGGGCTTTTAACCTGCGTTGTAATAGATGACGGACAGCCAGCTGGCTTCTCACCGCACCCACTGTAACTCGGCCTGGGTCATGCTGTGGCCCAGGACAGGTATACGTCAATGTCCAGTGAAACTAAAATGGTGGTTGAACAGATCCTTTTCCGGCACTTTTTAAATGTGGTTCATGCAGGTTTGGGGCTCATGCTGATGTGGCCCAGGACAGGTATAGTCAATGTCCAGTGAAACTAAATGGTGGTTGAAAGACTCCTTTTTCCGGCACTTTTTAATGTGTGGGTCATGCAGGTTTGGGGCTCATTGCTGTGCGCCCAGGGACAGGATATTCAATGTCAGTTCAAGTAAGATGATGGTTCAATCCTACTGCCTTTGGGCCATTTTCAATTCTGTGGTGTGATGCTGTTTAAGGGCCAGGCTGTGGTAAATAAGGATAGGGAAGTGAATGGGTCTGTGGACTTTTTTTCTGTGTCTTTTATAACCTTAGTGTGGTGCTCTAGATGTAAGCACGTATTCTATTTGAACTGTTGTGGAATGTTAATTTCAGCACTCTCCAGCCTTGTTTGGGTGTAATAAGGAAGGGTGTGTTGCTTCCATAGACTCTGTAATGGTCATCGCTCATAATCGACGCTCACTATCGAAAAACCTTATCGATAGCGGCAAACTATCGACTATCGATCGATCTCGATAGCCAACGCAATCGCTCAACACTATTCACAATATGTTTTCTGTGTATCCATTGATGATTCTGCTTGGTCTCTTCATCATGTGTTTCTACTTTTACAACTAATCTCAGTGGTTCGGTCTTTGTATTTTATTCAGTTATTTTTATCTCACTTTGTATTTGTCCCTGTAGCGGTAGGTATGATGCATATGTTTGTGTATGTTGTGTAGGGGGTCAGCACAAAGGCAGGCACGAGAGCAAGTAGTCAATCATATAAAGAAAGATTTATTTAAAGTTCATCAGCTGTACGCAAAAACAGCTTCTCTTCAAGCATGTAATCATCAGTGGCAAAATAATAAGACTTTCGTTCAGGCAAAGAGATCGATAAACTAAATGCAAAGTCTCACCGACTTGTAGTTTCAGGACCTCAGGCCTACAACAGGCTCACAAGTTCGGCCAGCACCACAGCTTCTGATTCAGGTCCAGAAGCACACCTCATGATGACTGCCACCAGCTGCCTTTTATCTGGCTGGTAATGACCTGGGCTGGGAGTTATTGGAGCGGCCGTTCCCACCCAGGACTCTTGGGCCGCTCCATAAAAACCCGACCCGGGACTACAAACGAAAAACTGATCAGAGCATATTGATGCTGGCAAAACATTATTAAAGGGTTTTTTATATCACGAGCCAGCCACCTCGGTGATAAATACTCATCGTCTATGACAGGTACCTCGGACCTTCCCATACAATACCCCCCCCCTCTGTCCAAAGCCGGAGGGTTTGGGCACATTTGCCATCATACAATGTACCCTCGAAGAGGGCATCTGCATTTACATGCTTTTTTCCTGGCTATGTTCCACCGAGAACCTGAAATCATGCAAGGCTATGAAACAACGAGTACCCGGGGCATTGTTTCCCCTTTCTCTCTTGCATCCACTTCAAAGGGTGCATGATCCGAACCAATTTGATCTTCCTCCCTAAAAAGATACGTATCGCAGGGGAGTTAAAGGGCCCACTGATCGCTTAGACATTCCTTTTACTAATATGGATTAATTCTTCTCACAGGAGCGACAATTTTTCGGATGAGGTAAACTACTGGGTGTTCTTCCCCTTAATCTCTTGGGACATTACAGCCCCCAGCCACAATCTGATGCATGGTCTGTACGAGAATTCTCTAGCAAAGTCAGGCGGGCTAAATAGCACAGGCTGCTTACCACAGGGCTAAATTTAGCTCTTGAAAAGCCCGCTCAGCTTAGGGGGTCCGCTTCACCTATGGCTGATTTATGCGCCTTTCAGTTAGGTCAGTCATGGCACTGCAATTTCTGAAAAGTTAGGACGATCTCCTCATTAATAGCCAACGATCCCTAGGGAATGCCCTCACCTGCTTTTTAGTAAGAGGACGTGGCCAGCTCTGGATGGGCCTTTCTACCTTGTTTATTGGTGCATTGATCTAGCCCTCCCTACTATATTTACCCCAGTCGTAACCTTGCTTCCTCCTATTCCCATGGCGCACTTGCTGGGGTTTACCGCAAAACCCCGCCTCCTTTAATGCATCTAGGACTGCTTGGACCTTGTGCAGATGACTCTCCCAGTCATGGCTATAGATGACTATGTCATTTCTAGGTAGGCAGCTGCATACTTCCGTTGGGGACGTAAAATACGGGTCAATGGCCCTTTGGAAAGTGGCTGGTGCTCCTGTACCAAAGGGCATGCGGAATATTGTACGACCCTCGGGTGTGGAGAAGGCCGTCTTTTCCCTGGATTCTGGACAAGGGGATTTCAGTACCCCTTTGTGAGGTCAAGGTGGTGGATGCTACCTGGCCGGGTCCTAATCTCTCAACTAGTTATCTACCCTAGGCATGGGGTACGATATCGGAACTTGGAGACTTCGTTGAGCTTCCGGTAATCATTAAAAAATCTCTCATTCTCCGGTTTGTTTTAGGTACCAACACTATCGGGGCTCGACCACCACCACTCTTGGGACACCTCTATTTACCCCCAGTGTACCATCCTTTTGACATCCTGGGTTCACTATTTGCCCGTCGGGACTTCAGGATCCTGTAGGGCTTTACCCTAAAAAAATTTTTTTTTTTTTACCACGAAATGTGATTCCAGTAAGGATCTCATGCTCAATACCTTTTACAAGACCTCTGGTTAACTCAGAAAACAGATTCCTTATTTCCGTTTGCAGGCATTTCCTACATTGCAGACTTCTGTGATGGAGGACAGGGTCTCAGCAATTTTAACCATTTCAACCTTAGCCTCCGGCTGGTATCACCAAACAGTGGTGATGGGAGGTCCTCTATCTTCCAAGGTTTTAGCAGATTAACAATGGCTATATCTGCAGGGGCTTCATCTTACAGGGTGGTGTACTCAGGTAATTAAACATTACTATTTTTCCACCACCTCATACGGTCCCTGCACCTTGCCAGGAAATTTTGCGTTTCCACCGTTGGCACCTTGAACAAGACGCGGTTCCCTGGTTTGAACTCCCTAAGGTCTGGATGACCGATTGACACACCGGGATGCGCTTCCTGTGGGCTGCAAAAGATTGCTCTCTTACTTGGGCATCACATTGATATTCTCTGTCCCTACATCTGGGCCACATTGCCTATCAATTTTTATAGGGCGTTGGTTTCACTCTCCCAAGGTCTCCTTTGCGATATCAAGCAAGCCCCTGGGGTGCCGACCATACAGTAGTTCAAACGGGGAACGGAAGAACGGTGGTGGAGGCTTGGGGAACTTCCCTGATTGCAAACCAAGAGGTATGTAACAAGCAGTCCCAAAATCCGACCGGCCCTTCTACTACTTCCTCAACATAGCTTTTAAGGTTTTTGTTAAACCTCTCCACCAATCCGTTCTGTTTGGGGGTTGATATCCGGGGTGCGCAATGGGTTTAACTTCAGGATATCTTGCACAGATCCTTCAATGCACCCTAGACATAAATGGTGTCCCTTGTCTTCAAGGATCTTCCTTAGGCAGGGACCCACTCTAGAAATATGGAAAGAAATAGGCTCTAGGGCAATGATTTGGACGAGGTGTTTCTTAAGGGTACTGCTTCTGGGGTATACAGGTCGCATAGTCGACGACCACCAGAATGTACTGATGGCCCATTGCTGACTTCACCCAAGGGCCCTACCAGGTCCATTGCAATCCTGTTCCCAAAGGGGCAATTCAATTATGGGTAACGGGTACCAAGGGGACTATGGAAATGTGCAACCGGAGAGGTAACCTGGCACACGGGACAAGGACTGACAAAAAAATCCCTGATCTCCACTAAAACACCTGGGCCAGTTAGAATCTCTGTAAGACCGTTCCTGGGTCTCTCTGTCCCCAGGTCGCCCACCTCAAACCACATGAGAGTGAGCAAGGTCTAACACCATGCGCCTATAGGGTAAGGTACCCGCAGCTGCTCGATGACTTCATCCCTCACCTTGGTCACCCAGGTTACAAGAGCTCAACATTCATTGCAAAAGGGGCTTGTACGCTAGTCTGCCCATGGCTCCTGGGGAACCCCATTTAAAACACGGTTACACTCTATAGTGCGCGCTATTTAGGGTTGCTAGATTCCTGAGCTGGGGCGGAGGTAGTCCCAAAGTTGCCGGGGATAACTTCTAGATTCAGGGACATGGTTTCGGGAGGTGCTCCTTCTTCTTCATCCCCCACCAAACACTGTTAAAGGGAAAACTCATGGGGTTCCTTCCCTGTACCATTAAACCTCTGCCACCTCTTGGACACTCTGGGTGGGAGTGATGTAGCTTCTCGACCATAGAATCCCAGAATAAGGGAGAAAATCGTGCGTGTGTCCACACAACCCACACCTGGGGAACAGTAGCTCAGGTACTGTGCCGATGGTCACCTGGGCCAATGGGGTAATACTGTTATGTTCCGGGATAACATTACGCCCAACCGCTTCCCAAGGGAGTACAGCACATGGGGGAGTGTGGCCCTTACCAGGGTCACCAATCTCCCTGAGTCCAGGCAGTCCCGAACACTTTAGTGCCATTAACATCACTTCGGCACAACTGTGGACTTTCCCCATGAGGCTGGGTATAGGCTGCATTTAGATGACGCCAACCCCATGAACTGAAGACGACCCATACCGCACATCATTGGCTCAGTGACACTTCTGGACTCCTGGGCTGCAATGTGACGGGGGGCTGACATTTCCAACAAATGGTCTCACGGCCGGACCCTTGGCCTGGGTTCAGGACCCCTTGGCCGGTGGACGTCCTCCATAGTGGATCGGGACCCCTTCTTTGAGTGCCCCAGCCCCACTCCTGCCACCCCAGTTAATGTGCACTCAGCTCCCCTGAGTCATTCAGAAGTGTTCCCAGGTCACATATCTCTCCACCAGTCCCACAGGTCATCTCTGAATCTGGGGATCCCCTGTGCCACCCAGCATTGTACGGACTTAGGGAGTGCATGTATAAACGCGGTCCATCACAACTCGCTCGACTTTTTTGCTGGGGTACAGATCTCTGGTGTGTAACCACTTTGGACCAGGTTGGAAACAGGTCAAACATCTGGGGAACGAGGGCGGCCTTCTCCGTGACTGTACCCCCAGCGATGTACCCGTTGTGCACGGACTGCTTGAAACCCCAGTCATGCAGAATTTCTAGCTTTAAATTACTGTTATACTTGGCATCTTGCAGGGTCAGATCTCAATAGGCCTCTGTGGTTCGCTGTGGGAAAGGGGCTAGGAACTCGGCCCACTGCTTGGGGTAGTTTCTCCCGGTCCGCTACCTCTCGAACACACATCAGGAAGGCCTCGACTTCGTCCTGTGGGGTATTTTCATGAAGCGCCTCCCTTACGGTCCTCCTCGCGTTGCGGCTTCTCCGGTTCATTGGGGTTGCCACCTCTTTCTCTGGATCGGACGGACTCAGCCCGCACCGCCCTCCTGCTGAACCAGGGAGTTTATTGGTCTCTTGTTGAGCTCGCGCAGGTCTCAATGTGGGCTTGCTGCTGTGAGGCCTGGACCAGGTGCTTACACGAGCTCCTCCATGCATTGTCCGTCTTGACTTTTTAACTCTGCAGCTGCCTTGACCCCGGACATGCAGTTTGCTCTTCAGGGATGGTTGCCCGCATCCGAGACACATCAATTTGTAGGGGGTCAGCACAAAGGCAGGCCACGAGTGGCAAGTAGTCAATCATATAAAGAAAGATTTATTTAAAGTTCATCAGTTACGCAACAAAACAGTTCTTTTCAGTGTAAGCATTAGTGGCAAAATAAAAAGCCCTTTTGTAGGCAAAGAGATCGATAAACAAAATGAAAGTTCACCTTGTAGTTCAGGCCCTCAGGCCACACAGCCCCAGTTGAGCACACAGCTTTGTTTTTCAGGTGGGAAGCACACCCCCTGTGCCCTGCACCAGCTGTTTTATTGGCTGGTAAGCCCTGGGCTGGAGTATTGGAGGGGCCCGCCCACCCGACTTTTGGGGCCCGCCCCATAAAAAACCCCGCCCGGACTACAACGAAAAATGTCGCAGCATATTGCTGTGGAAACTTAAAGGTTTTTTTACACCGAGGCCACCCACCTCGGTGATAAATACTCCGCTAGACGGTCCCTCGATTCCCAAGTTTTTGGGTTTCCTGACGCGCCAAGGGGTGGTTTTTTTGGCCCTGTTGCTCTGGCCCAGTTCCTTTGGCATGCCTGATGGCCCTTGGGTCCCGTGAGTGCGCAGGTCCCGACGTGTTGCCTGAAATTGCTGTGGGTGTGGTTTCACTCCTCGCCCCGGCCCCAGCTCCTTTGCGCATGGCCCCAGTTTGTGGGCCGTGGTGCCAGGTGCGGGTTTACATGCATGTGGGCCCACCTTTGTGGGGTAGCGCTGTCTAAAGAATCACTCAAAACCATGGTGCTACTCTCCTACAGGTGATTGCATAGGTGTTAATACATGCTATTAAATCCTTTCATGTTCTGTGTAAAAATTGCTATGCAAGGGGAGGGGCCCCTGAAACATGTAAGCCTGTGTTCATCTCCTGTGCATGTTTGCCGCATGTTTTAACCTTTTTCAATAAATATTGGACTTTGGACTGCTGGACCACATCTTTGTTTTTTCTATGTTGTTATCTCCTTGGCCTGGAGGGTCTTTTCAGTCCTTTGGATCACGGTGAGCTGACTTTTCCATATTTTCTCGACACAATGTCTAATGTGATGTCCAATATTACTTCCACTTTCTAGAAAAAGGGAAACCTAGGGAACCCCAAGGTATTTTGGACATTTTTTTGGAAGTGCAGCCATGGTGGAAGCAACAAGAGTCGGGGGCCCTTTTTGGGGTGCCAATGGGGGGACTGGTAAACACTGTGAGTGGTGGGCTAGTCTGTGAAAGTGATGAAAGTTTCAAAACTTAGAAATCTATTACAATTTGATCACAAAGTCCCTTCCATTTTTTACTATGTAATTTAACAGAATTTTGAAAAAAGGGGCGGGGGTTCAAAAAATAGGGGTTTTTAGACTAGATTTGTTTTTTCAGTTAAAGTTTGATAACTTTTCTTTTAATACTGTCATGACTGTGGGGAGTGGAGAATGTACTTCCCCTGCTCTTCACTGCTCAGGTGGGCTTTTTGTTCCTATGTTTTGGGACATCTGATAGCGTAGTTTGTTCCTCCATTTAGTCTCCTGATGCTCCCTGATCTTTGTGGCTTTAAAAGGTCAGTCACACTGCTAATGTTCTCCCTCTTTGTCTTCGATCTTTGGTTTGTCTTATTGGGAAGCAAGGAATTCGGTTTGGATTTTTTTGTTTTTGACCCCTGCTATTCACCCCTTTCCTATTTTTTGCTTTTTTTGGGGGGGGCTCAGCTTACCCCGATTTGCTGAAATCCCCCTGCCCCAAACCCCGTGTCTTACTACACCTTTTTACCCGGGCCCGTATAGCTTGGGGGTCAGTGTTTCCATTTAAAATTTTTTTGAAGGTACAACCCAAAATCCCCCGATTCACAACCCAACCCCTTTTTTTGTGGATGAGGGTGAAATACTCCAAGGGCGTTCACACGCTTTTTGATTCAATTTTGGATCCGTTTTTGAAAAACCCCCAAAACGCATCAATCGGGGTAAAAATCCAAATGTATCCAACACCAGTGAATGTTTGGTACGTTTGGATGCAGCGGGGGCCCCCACCCCAAAAATTAAAAGGACTCCTGCTGGTCTTTCGCGCCAAAAATTGACAGGGCAATTTTGGAAAAAGGGTCTGAAAGCCAATGAACGCTTTGGGGCCAAAAAAACATTGCAATTTATTTGATGCTGTTTGGGGCCTTTAGGGTTACGACGGATCCAAACGTACAAAAAACGTTTTTTATAGGATCAACACGCTGTAACAAAACCCTTTTCGCTTCACTCTGGGGGGCTATCAGCCCAAAAAAATGCATGAAATAAAAGGGATCCACCCTTTTTCACAAGTGAGGGGACATGAAATATAAAAACACGAAATTTTCAAAAATTTTTTAAAAGGGCTGATTATAGGGGTGCATTCCCTGATAAGGTCCCAATAGGTCTTCTATTACAAGAAGGACACCAGTACTATAAATAGCATATAATAATTGGGGGACCCTAAAAGCTTTTTATCGGCCGGAGCTGAAGTACACCTTTATGTTTTCAAAGTTCGTTTAAATGCAACGAATGTAAAAAAAAAAAAATCCGGCCCCTTAGTAGTTAATTAGATTTAGAAGCACTTTTAAACCATTGCATGTTCCATTTGTGAATTCTGTATTTAGATGTTTCTTAATTGTTTTTAAAGGAAAAGTGTTTAAAAAAAAATGTCCCTTTTAGCCAAAACACCTCAGATTTTTCATACATTCCCATCACCCTTTCGCTACCCAACGGGGATCTGAACTTTTTATATGAAATAGCAATTTTTAAAAAAGTTTTTGGGGAACCCTATTTCCCAAATCGTGTTTTTTTTCAATTAAAGAAAATAGTGGCTGTGTTTTTTCTATTTTTTTGCTGAAGTTGTTTCATTGTTTTTATTAAGCTGTAGAATGAGCAGGTTTTCTAGCATTCTTATTACAACACATTTTTTATAATTTAAAAGGGCGATCGATTCTAACGAAGTGGAAATTTGTTTTGAATTTCAGAAAATTTGGTTTGAAAGAAATTTGAACTTTGGGGTACTTGGGTGAACGAAGTGTGCTTTTCATTGATAAATGGCTGCGAGCACATGGGGAAAAGGGGCAAAGAAAAATCTGGGGGGGAAGAAGGCATTCCTGCTGAATAAGCAGAGATGAAGCCAACAAAGACCGGGGGGATCTGTGACTCACCCGACTTATAATCCGGGGGGACGGGGACTCAAACCCCCACTCTCTGCAGGGAAGGTGCTGCCCCGGTGTTTAATAGCCTTAGAAAAACTCATTTTTATACAGGATTTTTGGGGGTGTTTACTTTCACGAGACTGCTTCTCTTAAAGTTTTTTTTTGATTTTTTGGGGTATGGATCTGAAATTTCCCGGTGCGTCCCCTCAGTGCTATACATTTTAAGTTATCTGCTAAGCACATTGAATATCCCAAAAGATTAAGCTGCAGGTATTTCATTTAAAAAAACGTTTTTTTCAATACAAATCCACTTCTTTTTGGGCCAATTTTTTTGGGGCCAAAACATCCCGGGGAAATAAAAGGGTTTTTAGCTGGTTTGGTCCTCAAAAGAAAATTTTTTTTCACCACCAAAAAAAAATTTTTCCTTAGCATAATCAAACGAAGGGTTAATTCAATTTTTTTGTTTGTAGCGTAAAAAACCGCCATTGTAACCGCTACAAACTAGTATTTGTTTGTCAATTCTTTTTGGCAATTTTCACCCGGGTTAATTTAAAGGGGTTTATTTCCCGTGGGGCCCCCAAAAAAAACCATCTTTTACCCCCAAAAAAAAAACTTTTTCCCGACCCTAATTACAAGCAAAGGTTTTAATTTCCCAATTTTTTTTTCGTTGTGTAGAGGGAAAACAAACACCATTGAAAAGCTACAAATGGTTTTGGGGGCTTCCCCAAATTTTTTGGCGCAATTTTTCCTCCCGGGTTTTTAAATAAGTATTTTTTTTGCAGGTATCAGTAAAAAAAAATTTTCCCTTTTTTCCCCCCACAGAAGAAATTCTGTACAAAATTTTATATCCCAAAAGGGAATTTTAAACCTGTTTGTGCTTTTACATTCAGAAAATTTCACAGAAATTTTTGAAAGCACATACAAGTCAGTTTTTTCCTGCTTTGTGGGGGCGCAATTTATATCCAAAGGGGTTTCCCCTTTGTTATGGGTTATTTTTGGGGTCAAATACAGGGGTTTGGGATTTATCATATACAGATATCTTTATCAAAACAAATGTCTGTAACCCTTTTTGAATAAACATATGTCCCGACAGAGAATGGCAGGCTCTTTCCCGCGATGAGGTGAACAAACATTTTGGAACAGGGCCCCGGTCCAGCACAAACAAGGGGGGGTTGCAGAGGGGTCACTCGGTGAGGCCAGAAAAAGCCCCTGTCTTAGGGGTGTTTTGGGGTTTTTTCAGCCCAACCCCAAAGGGGTTTTTTGATTTTGGGGTTGGGCTTGGGGCTTTCCCCTTCCTCCACCCAAAAGTCGGTGGGAACGTTTAACAAAAACCCCAATTAGCATGACCCGGGGGAGGGCAACGGCCCCTTTCCTTTCCTCAACCCCTTGCCCAATTCCCGGTTTCCCCCAGCCCAAAAATCACTTGTGGTTTTGGGCTCCCGCACCAATATAGCGAGGATGGAAAAATTTGAGGAGGGCAGTCGCAGCTATTTAGGAAAAAAAAAGGGGGCCCAAAAACCCCTGCTTTTTTGCAGTCGGTGGCAAAATTAGATGTGTGGGGGCATGGGAGGGCCTGTTGTGAGGGGGCCGCCTTTTACAAAACCCCAAGGGGCCGGGGGATGGGGGACGGGGCGATTAAAAAAAATTGATGAGGGGGTTTTAGGGGACCGCAAAATTGGGAAAACCGGGGGAAGCAAAATTTTTATCATCGTCAGGAAAGGGGGCGTCAGCTTGCGCGGCAGCCGGAAGCCAGCAAAATGGGTTGTGTGGCCCTGAGTCCGCAGGTTTGTAGCCTGCGAGGTGGGAGCCCAAGGGCCCCGGGGTGAAAACCCCTCGCAGGCCAAAAAGTAGCGGCACAGGGGGTCCGCGAAAAGCGGTGGTGTAGTCATCCGTGCGTAGCGTTGGCGGTAAATTCAGCTACTCCCGGGGGTGTTGGGGTTTTTTTTTCTAAGGGGGGTTAGGAGGAGCCGAATATGGGGTTTTTAGAAAATTTTGGGGTGAAAGTGAAGGTTTGGCCCGGGAGGTTAAAATTGGGACCCCGGCCCCCGCGTCAAACATGCAAAGGGCCCAAAAGGTGGCCCGGGGGAAAAGTTTGGTCAGATGTGGGTGGCCCTCCCGCCGCTGAGCAACGCAGGGGCCCGCGCCCCGTTTGGGCCCCATCCTTTCCGCCAGTCAAGGTCCACCCCCTCGCAGAAGGGGGTGTTTTTTCCCTTTTACATTCCCTCCCCCCGTTCCCAAAGCTTTCCCGCCCTCGCTAAATCATGGCCCCCAGCAGTGTTCAGCGAGGCGATTTCAAAAAAGGGGCAACAGTAGCATCCCAAACCCTCCCAAGGTGCAAACAGTGACCTTGCTCCTGTCCAAGTTGGTTTGGGATGCAGTCCCCCCCTTTCCCGAGGTGGACTCTGCCCCCATTCAGAGAACTAATGGCTTGTGCCGAGCCGAGAGGGGAGTTTCCCAACCCAATTTCTTTTTCCAAGAAGGCAGTACCACACTTCAAAAATATGTTAAAAAGAAAGGGGCCAGTACTTTTAGCTTAAAAAGGGTTTTTTCCAAGGGGGAAAGGCCCGCGCGGAGTCTGGAGGGTGTAACTACGGTCAGGGGCCAGTACATGTCCTTTAAACCCCCTGGGTGAATTTTGCCCTTCCTGCCCCGGCACACCCAACCCAAATTGGAAGGAGACGCCGCTTTCCCCCTCCACGTTGCAAATTTGCAAATCCGCGCCAATGTCCGCCCCCTCCACCACCACCGCCCCCATCTCAGGCCCCCACAAGTACTGCTCCATCATAACCCCAAAGTGTAGGGCACAGCGGTGCCCCGCG